>AWOL01S0208605.1:14657-30793 GCA_000715115.1 Nicotiana otophora
ATATATATATATATATATATATATATATATACACACACACACACACTCGTAGCGCGTAGTCATCACAAATAATTAATGCAACTAGTGCCTCCACTGAGTTTAAACAAAATACTCACCTCAAACAGGCCGCAACCCTGAAACAATATGTTTTTTGAGAACTCCAGTTCCCCAAATTCATAGAACCTTATCGGGAGTTACCCACTTTGCTCAAATCTAAATTGCACCGCCCAAACGGGCTGAAAGATACGTGCCTCATTAGCATAGCAACACTCGAAGGGTTAACCCTGCCTTAAGACCACCGATCAAATTCATACTCCGTACGCACTACATCCTTCAAAATAACAATTTAATCATTTCATGATTTTTCATAAAGTGCAATATAACCCGCATTCAAGAAGTTTTCTTACTCAAGCCATCCCCGATCTCAACCTCTGCGAGTCATAACTAATCAATAAGTATGCCTCGCACCAAAACCAATACCGTACATAATCGTGCAACCATATCATAGATAACAGACTCCCCCACTTGGCTCAAAGCCATAGAACAGAACACTCGATAAATCACAATACCCATACTTTATTACTGCTATAATACTGCAGTTAGTTCAACGAAAATTCTTCTCAAGCTTATGCAACACCCACCATAAAATACCTCAACCATCCGCTGAGTTCGCATTTATTCTCGTGACAGTCAAGTCAACTTTCTCGACCAGATTCAAATTCAAACTTCAACACATATTCCTCGCTGGCAGAAAAAAAACTCTCCACTCAAGATTATAAGGAACACACCTACGTAGATTACTTCGCAGGGGACAACCCGCCTGCTTAGCCTCAAATTGGCATCTTGTTATACCCTTTCACAATCACAATTACTATGCAATCACTTAATCTTTCTAAGTCAAAACTCATTAACAAGACATGAGAATTTAATTTGTCCCACTTTAACAACGTGAAAGATCTTTCAAAACATTCATACTCGAGACTGTACGTCACATCAAAATAAAAATCAAGCACCTAATTCCTTTTTCTTTCAAGGAAACACTCCTCGTCACATTCGAATTGTCTTAACACATCCCTCATTCGCATCATACTCATCATAAAGCTATTTCCACCGCTCATCGAGCCACAAATTCCACTCGTAGGGACATTATCGGACATCTGAGTCCAAATATACACGTTACAACTGAAGCTACTGATCTTAAGCTGCAATCTAACCCTGGACTCAAGTCCTCCAGACTGGGCCATCACCAAAACACATAATACACATCTCGAACCTCGTTTATGGAATCACAAGCCAGCGATGCACAACTAATACTGAGCGCTCACATACGCACACGAATACATGGAAGGAATTCAAAGAGTTATGTTTCAAGCTGAATCAACTCTGCACGATAGAAAACAAGAAAGTGAAAGTTTCCTAAGGGTTCGGTATCCTCTCGAAGATAAGTACAGACGTCTCTGTACCGATCCGCAAGACTCTACTAAACCTGCTCATGACTCGTGAGACCTATGTAACCTAGGCTCTAATACCTACTTATCGCGATCCAAAATCTCACATGTCGTGATGGCGCCTATATCAATACTATGCAAGCTAAAAACATAATTATTAAATTCAACGAAGGAAAACCTCACAAACATAAATATAAACACTCCAAAAATTCGATGTCACTGAGTACATGAGCATCTAATATAAATACAGTGTCTGACTGATAAACCTGTTAGAAAGTATAGAATAGTACAATAACTGAAAGAAAGAGAGACAAGGTCAGCGGACTCCAGGAAGCTACCTTGATAGTCTCCAACTAATAGCACTCTAAAATCTAACAGTCACCGTATCTGAAATCACATGGATCTGCACACGAGGTGCAGACTGTAGTATGAGTACAACCAACTCAATAAGTAACAAGACTAACCTCTAGGCTGAAAGTAGTGACGAGCTTCGCAGGTACAATCCAGTATAAATAATGATACAAAAATGTAGGCATGCTTTCAAGTTCAATAGTTAAACCCAAAACAAGTGAAATAGATCAATATTGCATGATATGAGGAATATGACATCTCAGTAGAAAAGACCTCAGTTAAATACTGGTCATAAATTATTCAGTCACTCGGTACTGTTTACGGCCAATCCAGCCCAGGGATATTACATCCCGTATATATATACACATCGATTGACAGTCAATCACTCAGTATCGTATAAAGCTAATCCAGCCCTGGGGTAATGTATCCCAAATTTAAATGATACAAACCAGATATATAAATAAGTAAGGCAATTTCATGCCCTGGGAAGTCCATCCCGAATATTTTATCATTAATGCTCACTGGGGGTGTATACAGACTCCGGAGGGGCTCCTTCAGCCCAAGCGCTATAATAAGCCTATATGGCTTACTGCGGCGTGCAATCCGATCCATTAATAATAATAAAGCCTATAAGGCCTGCTGGTTGTGGGCAGCACTGATCCATATAATAATAAAGCCTATAAGGCCTGCTGCGGCGTGCACCCCGATCCCATAATAATAATAATAATAATATATATAAAGCTAACATGGCATGTTGCGGCGCGCAGCTCGATCCCATAAATATCCTCATAATGGATGAATATGACTGAGTGTGAAATGTACATTTTAAAAATAATTAATTCAACAGCAACACAACCCCATGGGTCCCAAAATATCGGCACGTAGCCTAAACATGATCTTCAATAAGAGCCTCATCTCAATTTCTCTAACACGTGGGGAAATGTTCAGATAATAACATGATTCTTTAATTTTTCAACTCCACAGAATTTATTCAAGTCACAATTTCAATGGTGCACGTCCAGACGCTCGCCAACTATCGTGTGCGTCACTTCCAAATAATTTATATAACACCAATTCGGGGATTCATACCCTCAGAACCAAGTTTAGAAGTATTACATACCTCAAGCCGTGTAATTGCTCACTCTGATATGCTTTTGCCTCGAAAATTGGTCTCCGAAAACATCGTATCTAGTCACAATTAATTTGATTCAGTCCACACAATTATAGGAATTAATTCCATATCAAAATACTAATATTTTCCTACAAAATCCGAAATTACACTCCAAAAATTGCCTTAGGGGACCATATCTCGGAATCCGACGAAACTCACAAAATCCGATAACCCATTTAATTACGAGTTCAACCATATTAGTTTCACTCAAATCCGACTCTGAATCGGTATTCAAATCCCAAAAATTCATTTTATGAAATTTCTATAATTTCCCCCAAATTTTCATCTCAAACTACTAATTGAATGATGAAAACAATGATATATTCATGTATGTTACCAAATCCGAGTTAGAATCACTTATCCCGATGAATTTTTAGAAAATCCCATGAAACATCGCCACAAACCGAGCTCCCAAAATCCAAAAATGAAATAATACCCTAACCCTTGACTATATAGTACCAAGTCTGCTCTCCTAATGTGCGGTCCGCACATTTTTAGGTTCTGCGGCCGCAGTCCAAATTGTGCAGTCGCACTTCACAGTAACAACTTACCAGGCTTCAGTAAAATACCCATAACTTTCTGTACAAATGTCCAAATAAATATTTCTATACCTTTTTGGACACTAGATTCAAAGGGATGCAACTCTCGTTGTTGACTCATCTCCAAATTCGTTGTAGATTAAAAGATATAAGCCTCCAAAGTCGGACCATCGAACCTGCAGAACCCCTGAAGTGAGGCCGCACTTACAATTGTGCGGTCTGCACTTTTCCTCTGAAGTGCAGCCGCACTTAAAATTGTGCGGTCTGCACTTCTCCTCTGCGGTCCGCATTTTTTTGCTGAAGTGCGGCCGCGAGAAGAATTGTGCGGTTCTCACTTTTCATCTGCTTTGGCATTTTGGATTCACCTTTTTCATTTCTTTTCTTTATGATGGATTGAGACTTCTTCTTTTGGTCATCTCGAACCTTGTGCCTCGAGGTAAAACCAACTCAGACGCCAGAACAAACAAACAAACAAACGAAATTTTTTTGTCCCAGTTTTCACTAGGAAAATTTTGTGAATTATTTGTTACAAAACTCTCTACTACGTCATTTATTGAAAGCAATAAAAGGTCAAGATTGGTGTACCCTAGGAAAACGTGATTCTTTTGGAATGGTGTACCCTGATTGTTTAAATGGTGCCTCAACTAAGGATTGGTGTACCTTATGTTGGGGAAATGCAATGAGGGAATGGTGTACCCTATATTTAGCAAAGATATCAGAGAGTGGTGTACCCTGCATTTAAGATCAGATCAACTAGAGATTGGAGACCATAATGTTGGAGAGAATACTAGGGAGTGGGGACCCTATGTCTAAAATAACATCAACTAGGGAGTGGAGACCCTATGTCTAAAATAGCATCAACTAGGGAGTGGAGACCCTATGTTGGAAAAAGAGACTAGAGAGTGGACACTCTATGTCTAAAATAACATCAACTAGAGAGTGGAAACCATATGTCTAAAATAAAATCAACTAGGAAGTGGAGACTCTATGTCTAAAATAACACCAACTAGGGAATGGAGACCCTATGTTGGAAAAGAAGACTAGGGAGTGGAGACCCTATTTTTAAAATAACATAAACTAGGGAGTGGAGACCCTATGTTGGAAAAGAAGACTAGGGAATAGAGACCCTATGTCTAAAATACAATCAGCTAGGGAGCGGAGACCCTATGTTGGAAAAGGAGACTAGGGAGTGGAGACCTTATGTCTAAAATAAAATTAACTATGGAGTGAAAACCCTATGTTGGAAAAGGAAACTAGGAAGTGGAGACCCTAAAATAAAATTAACTAGGGAGTGGAGACCCTATGTTAGAAAAGAAGACTAGGGAGTGAAGACCCTATGTCTAGGATAAGAAAACTAAGGAGTAGGGACCCTATGTTGGAAAGGAGACTAGGGAGTGGGGACCCTATGTCCAAAACAACATCAACTAGGGAGTGGAGACCATATGTTGGAAATTGCAGCTAGGGAATGGTGTACCCTATGCCAATATGCGACTAAGTTTTTCTTTTTCTTTTTTTTTTCTTTTTTTCTTTTTCTTTATAAATCCATACTTTTTCTTTTAATTGTCCTAGGAGAAAATTCATCACACTGTGACTTTTTTTAATCTTAGGAGAAAGATTCATTAGACTAAGACTTTTATCCTAGGAGAAAGATTTATCTGACTAGGTTTTTTTTGTTATCTTAAGAGAAAGATTCATCAGACTAGGAAATTTTTTCTTTTATTTATCTTAGGAGAAAGATTCATCAAACTAAGTTTCGTATTTTAGGAGAAGATTCATCAGACTAAGACGTTTATCCTAGAAGAAAAATTCATCAGACTAGGTTTTCTTAACTTAGGAGAAAGATTCATCAAACTAAGACGTCTATCCTGGGAGAAAGTTCATCAGACTAGGTTTTCTAATTTTTATCTTAGGAGAAAACTTCATCAGACTAGGCTTTTTATCTTGGGAGAAAGAATCATCAGACTAAGACGTTTATCCTAGGAGAAAGTTCATCAGACTAGGTTTTCTAATTTTTATCTTAGGAGAAAAATTCATCAGACTAAGATTTATTATCCTAGGAGAAAGATTCATCAGACTAGGTTTCTTATCTAAGGAGAAATATTCATCAAACTAAGACGTCTATTCTAGGAGAAAATTCATCAGACTAGTTTTTTTTTTGTTATCTTAGGAGAAAGATTAATCAGAGTAAGATTTCTATCCTAATAGAAAATTCATCAGACTAGGTTTTCTTATTTTAGGAGAAAGATTCATCAGACTAACACGTTTATCCTAGGAGAAAGTTCATCAGACTAGGTCTTCTTATCTTAGAAGAAAGATTCATCAGACTAAGACGTTTATCATAGGAGAAAGATTCATCAAACTAGGTTTTCTTACCTTAGGAGAAAGATTCATCATCCTAAGATTATTATTGGGAGGAAAATCCATCAGACTAGGATGTATTACCCTTGGGGGAAACATGTGAAGAGCAATGCAATATTTTATGTACACTAGCAAGACAAATAGAGGCAAAGATTTGAGAAACTTCCCTTTGTCGACTCTTCTCTTCTCTTCTCTTCTTTTTCTCTTTTTTTTTTCTTTTTGTTTTTGAACCACTTTCCTTGCACTGCTTTGTTCCTGTTTCAAACAAAGAAAATTTTGTTAGCTTTAAAAGTGGTGGTCGGTTTGTGGCCTTGAGTCTTGGCAGTTTGGCTTTGTGATCATCCAACCTCGTATCAAAAAAGAGATTTTTTTCTTATATAACCTTTTCTAATATCTTGAATGGCTTTTGCTTTTGAAGCAATTGTCAGTCAGAGAGAATCACAACTGGTGAGTTCCTTTTGCATGATGTGCACACTTCATAGTCCTTGTTCAGTACTACAGAGAGTCCCTGATTAACTTTGAGGTTATTTTTGCTTGCTTTAACCAAGTAGGTAGACAAGAGTCTTTTCGGGGAAGCATTTTCATGAATCCTCAAGGCATGTTAACTGTAACAACTGAGTGTGATGGCCAAATTTACTTTGTGCAACTGAAAAGCTAGTAGCAGATTTTGAAATCTTTTCTTGCTTGTTTTGACAAGGATTGACTCAGAGTGGAGGACACAATGATGTAAAGAAAAAATATTAACAAGAAATGCCCATGTCGGAAAGAACATAAGGAAGAGTTTTGGTTTTTTTCAAAAACTAGCCTTAATTATCATAACATGCATTTTGGACTTAACGGCCTGATCTATCGAACTGATCAAATCTTCCCTTTTACCATTCTTGTGACCTTTGAAGTCGAGCTTCTTTGACCGATTATTTGCATCAGACTCACGACTCACCTTCGACTAGTGGTGCCCCGAGGGTTTTTACCAACAAGCCTCTCTCATTTATTTATCTCAACTTAACATCGCCTTAAAGTACCCGTAAGGGTTTTCACTAGTAAGACTCTCATTTTTTTATTTTTTATTTCTTCATTCCTTGAGTGAGAGCCCATGACCAGGTCCATCATATGACAACCATTGCTCATTGCAGATTTCCCTTAGCATTCTTAAAACTGATCAGGAAGTCTTGTTTGGAAGACTTTTGGATATGGTTAGAAAGAAAGGACAGCATGAAAGTTCAAAAGACTCAATGATGGGGTCATACACTTTACAACTCTTGGAATCGACTCTTTCAACAAACTAAAACAAACTCATGCCCCAGTTTTAGATACTGGAATTTTTTTTTGTTCGTTATTTTCGTGTTTTTTTTACTCTTGTTTGGTTGGACCGAACCGTGTAAGGCTACTTACGTATCCTTTTTAAAATTAATCAGGTCAAAAGTAGTTCAAACCGCTGACCTAACAAAAAAAATCATCTTTCTTCTGTTTCATTTTTTTTTTTTTTTCCAAAACAGCTTGCCTTAACTTTTATTTTCTGGGGGTATGGACCTTTGACTGTTCTTTTCTTCTTCTTCTTTTTTCACTAGAACTTTCTAAAGTTGCCCCAGTTTGTACTCAATGGACATGGAATTTTCTTTTTATTATTTTTATTTCATTTTCTTTTTTGGACTTTTAACTCTAAACTTGATTCCAAAAGAGGATGGTCAAAGAAATTAACACAAGCTCAAAAAGGGTAACGAAGGGTATAAAGTATTTGGATAGTAGAAAAAGGGCCTCCCAGCCTCGAGAATGCCAAACATAGTATCCTTTCGCGATCATAGCATTGATGAACATGTATGCCTTCTTGGTCTTGTCTAGTGCAATTTTTAACAGTTGGATCATGACATGTCGTGGTCGAAAGATATTTTCCATCCATTAATGTCAAACTTTCCAACGAACTTTAATTGATTCTTTCTCAAACCCGATATTCAACAATGATTTGAAGGTAAATATCATTAACCTCCAGGGGTATGACTGTTCTAGTTCCATGTGAATTTTACTCTAGCTTAATTGCAAACTGTTTTAACTCTTTATTCATCCTCAAAAGTATCTTTTCTCAGTTATCCAATTCAAGACTAAATCAGTTTTCTAGGATCTGGCCAAAAATTTCGCATGCATGTCATGTCACTAGAACTAGCGGCAAAAGAACTAAGCATAGAATGACACAAAGGACAAACTGTATTTCATTGAATAATGGATAGAAGGATCTGACGACAAGACAAACAAACTGAAATCTGGGATACAACCCTGGATAACCCAGATAACAGAAAAGATGAAAAAATAAGCTTCCAAGACTCCTCCCTAGCTAAAGAGGAGTGACTTTTCAGTTACCAAGTGACATCTTAGCCACAGACTTTCGCATCAGCATTACTACGACATTCAACCATTTTTATTGCTATGGATCACTGACTTTTGGATTCAGCGACAACTAAGCATAGAATGACTTATGTCAAAGAACTTGGACGAATTCTCATGTCTCCCTATTATCAAAGATCATCCAAGCAGAGCATGTCCTATTGCTCAAAACTGGTAGAAGTCAGCCAACATTTGCCTCCATTTCGTGACCTTAGTTGGATCAACAATAGTAGTTCTTGTTCCTTCGGACGAGAAGATGCTTTTATTTCTGAGAGATCCTGGACTCGCCATTGCAAACCAACAAACCGACTACCTTTAACCAGATTTTATTTTAAAATAACAAACATGTTAGAATGAACACTCTTTTTTTTCCTTTTTTCTTGTTTTGTCAATCTTTTTTTTCTTTTATTTTTCAAAATCATTCGATCGAACCTGATGTGGGTTGCCTACGTATCATGTGGGAACATAAATCAGATCTTGCATAGTTTGAGAAGATCAGGAATAAAGTAAATAAACAAACTCCTTTTTGTTTTACTCTTTAAGAAATCTAATCATAAAAGCTCCTAACAAGGAAAATATTTTTGGATTTTGAATTTTTTTATCTTTTTTTTTATTGGAAATTTTTGAAAGAAAGATTTCTAAACAAGAAAGAAGATTTTTTTGGATTTTGATTTGTTTTTTTTTTCTTTTTGTTTGGGTGAAATTTCGAAAGAAAAACTTTTAGAGAAGAAAGAAAATATTTTTTAATTTTTGGTTTTGATTTTTGATTTTTGATTTCTGATTTTTTTTTTTTGGGAGAAAAACTTCTGAAGAAAAAAAAAATATATATATATTTTTGTATTTTGATTTCATTTTTTTTCTTTTTCTAATGATAGATTTCTAAAAGAAAGAAAATAGTTTTGGGTTAAATTTTTATTTTTGGAAATTTTCTAAGGAAACGCTTCTAAAGAAGGAATTAATGGGAAATATTTTTGGATATTTGAAAATTGGGGGCCAGAAGCGATGTGGTTTGCCTACGTTTCTCACATCCGGTGAGAATCAGACCCGCGTAGTTCTGTCGGAAGTGCGAAATATTTCAAAATCTCAATCTATCTTTCAACACCTTTTGAGTAAATTTTTGACACAATTCGATTTTCGAACATAGGGAATTTATGAGAATCGGGTGAATTTCACTCCTATTTTCATCTTGTTTTTTCTTAATTTCTTTTCCTATTCTAGAAGCCAGTCAACATACAAGCCGTAACAAACATATGCCCTAGTAGCACGTAAAATGCATCAGAACGGTCTTTTAATTTTGGTGCACCTGTCCTAGACGGACCAAACCCCTGTGTTGAGTCCCCAAAGGCAAATGCACGTGATGCAAACAAACGTTCCTACTAGAGATACGCATGAAGCTATGTTATTCTAGGTTTGAAACCTAGGGTGTGTTGTTCTAGACCTGGCTTACTCGAGCGGACAACTTGAGCCGAGGTGGGGGCAATATACCGGGAGCACGAAAGTTTACCCGGTCTAGTTATTGACTCAATCTCGTTCTAATTGGTATGACCTCTAACAAAAAAGTGGGTCATGCACACGTGTGCACCAATAGCTTAGAAGACTCAGAAGGGAGGCGTAAGAAGACAGTTTATACATTTCAAATAATGTCAAAGCGGTAATTAAGCGGCAATTAGCACATTAGTCCCACTAACACAGAAATATCAACAATCAAGAAAGCTAAGTATATATCACATTACAAGCTCGAATTCTGAACCCTGAACCAAAGATTCTTGGTTCTTGTCCCCAGCAGAGTTGTCAGAGTTGTCATACCTCTTTTTTTCCGAAGATAAGGAGCTTTTTCAATTAAATTAACAGTATTTGAAATGGGATTATTTATTTAATTTTTTAGAGTCGCCACTTGGAATACTTATTTACGGTGTCCCAAGTCACCATTAATTTTAGAATCCAAACCAAGGAAGATTGACTCTATTTACGGTCTATGAAACATAGAAGACCGAGTAAGAAATTTTGTTAACCCGGGAGAAAGTGTGAGGCACTCACAGATTTTGTGGTTTTAGCACTGCCGCTTCCATCATACCTGGCGTGATTATATGATTATTATGTATTTTAACCCTATTGTTGCGCCCCTTCTTTCTCGTGAAATCAGGCTTCGACGTCGTGGCAACTCTTTTAAAGGAAGGGTACTAAAAGAGAAGAGTCGCCACCTAACGGATTAAGGTACGTTAGGGAACCTATTTTACAAATAACTCTGGATTAACCAGTTCGCGTCACCAAAGATTGGGTAAGGGCTCAAATTACCTTGAGGAGAAGGTGTTAGGCACTCCTCGAGGTCCACAACGGTGGGTCCCGTCCGAACTCGAATTATATGAATTAGTCTAAGAGAAGGGAAGCAATTTGGGCAAATAAAATGATTGACTTTAAACAAAGGTGGGGGGTCCTAAGGTTTTTTTTGCCTAAAGGATCACCCTGTGCAACATAAATAATACTTTCTAACTCCCTCAAGATGGGGTGTTACTCATATTATTCAGCAAGCACAGACTATCATCTCCTACTACCTGATTACTATCTTTAAGTTATTTACCTAAAGCGCAATAGTCAATCTAAAGTCGTACTCTATGCGTGCACTACCCGTCCCATGCCTATGGTCTAGGAGGCATTTGTATCTCTATTTCAGGGTGGTTCTAGACTTTAACTTAGGTTTCTCAAAAGGGAAAATACTAGGCGACAAGCATAACATTTAGGACTTTCACATATAAGCAAATAAGGGCTCAAGTTAGCCTCCGCATTTAGACAACAAATGCACGCCAAACTGATTAACATTGATAGATTTTAATGAGTTAAGGTTGCAGAATCCTATAGGCAGGATCTCTATGTGATACCAAATTAATGAGCAGACAGCTACACGCAAAAGCCATTTCCTAAATACGATTTCCAGAAACCCACATAATTTGCCTACTGATTTTAAACATAAAGGGATTAAACCTATAGGCATGATGTCTAGGTGTTCTACTCAATAATAAATAATGGTAATCACGTAAGGATATTAAAAATTATTTATTTAGTCCTATAGGCATATTTTCTAGTGATAATAATGACACATTGTCGAGAACTCCTGAATAAACGAGCAAGATGATAATTAAACCGATTCAGACCTATATGCATGCTTTCTATAATTTAATCCGATTTTAGATCATATAGACATGATCTCTACAATTTGTGAATAGGGCAGCATGTAAATGCATATTGAATAATACAATTCCCTATAGGCATAGTTTCTAATGAGCAGAAATAGAACACAATTGAACCAAGTATTGAAACCATAGGCAGGATTGCTAACATATAATGATTGAACATAATAGGATACCTATAGGCATGATTTCTAACACACGATAACTAAACATACATTATTGGACCTATAGGCAGGATTTCTACCCCATTTATTGCAAAACATAAGATAAAAATCCCTTTCCCAATTTCACTAATACCCCAAATGTTACTATAATAATTATTACAGACCCAGAATGAATAGCATGAATTACATAGGAGAATAACTGTAGGGAGCCTACAACAGGCCCAAAATACGCCTGGACAGGCCTGGCCTTTATTCTCACAAATCACAACAGTCTCCAAGTTACACACTCATAGACATACAGCAGCCAGGAATTGAATGATTCACCTAGTGAGCACAAGATAGAGTTGAGCATATAGAACCAAGGCCCTAGTGTGTCAGAGTACCCAAAGGCTTCAAGAACCGAGGGCAGTGCTCACACTAGGGTGGTTAACAAGAATAGTTCAGAGGATGGATTAGGGACCAAATCCTAGTGTGTCAGAGTACCCAAAGGCTTCAAGAACCGAGGGCAGTGCTCACACTAGGGTGGTTAACAAGAATAGTTCAGAGGATGGATTAGGGACCAAATCCTAGTGTGTCAGAGTACCCAAAGGCTTCAAGAACCGAGGGCAGTGCTCACACTAGGGTGGTTAACAAGAATAGTTCAGAGGATGGATTAGGGACCAAATCCTAGTGTGTCAGAGTTCACAAGGGTATCTAATGAACCCTGAGCAGTGCTCAAACTAGGGAGGCCAAATGACAGAACTTGGGCAGCATTGGCTAAGAATAGGATTTAAAAAGAGCTTAGGTGACAGAGAAAGAAAGACCAAAATTGAGAAGACAGGAATTGAGGATTTAAACAGACTTGACCAAATTGAGTCAACAAGCAGACACTTAAATAGAACTTAAAAAAAGAACTAGTTTAATGAAACTAATAAACAGGTTTCAAACTCAGCACAGTAGCAGTCACATGCTAAAAGTTGGCAAAGAACATGTTTGCAAGTTTGGGAAAGTCATAGGTTTAGAATGAGTGAAAGCATGTTGAATCATGTTAAGTACATAACCTAGTGTTCTTATCAATTAAACCAAAACAACATCATAGAAGGGGGAAGGGCATCATGTTTACAGTCATAAGTCAAGATACACACACTCAATAAAATCATGTTAAGTATCAGGTAACTTTGTTATAATGATCTAACCAAAGATGATCCAGTTTGTATCAAAGGATAAAGCAGCAATTCGAACATGATGAGACAGCTATTCTAAATTCCAAACAAACACTAGAGGGGGTGTGGGATCGAGTGATCATGTTAACACAATAGCAAAGAGGCAGATTATAACTAGTAATAAGAGTCACAGATGTGAGGCATTCACTACAGGGATTCAGGGTAAGGGGATAAACATGTTCATAGGCATTCAAGTATTAATACACTAACTGGATAGACCTTAAATAAGTTCAAATAACTTCAGCACATGTAACATTAGGAGCAATTAAGTGTTAAAAGGGCTAAGACATACAGATTTTGATAGAGCTATACTTAAACAACCTTCCAAAGCATATTGAATAACAAATTCAGTAGTAATCACATATACAAATCAGGGACATGTAAGAATGAAAGTGCAGAAGTTAGGTGACTCACCAGTTAAGCGAGAAAAATGCACAAAGTATGGAAGTCCAGAGTATATAGCAAGATTTCAGAGCAGACTGGCCTTAGCTTCCAGCCAACCAAAGTTAGAGTATAGAATGTAAAATCAGAATAACCTTAGGTCTAGTAAGTCTATAGTGAGTTCAGAAGGTAGTCGAAGGTCCTTCTAAAAGGGAATAGGGAAAGAGTATATATAGTGATAGAAATCAGCACATAAACATAGAAACAAATCAGTCATATGCAAGAAAATATTTCAGAATTAGTTATAGGTAATTTAGGGCACAAATCAAGGGATTCAGCAAATTAGGGAAACACCCGAGATTATTCAAAATATTTAAGGTAAATACACAAATATATCAAAACACAAATCGTTCAGACTTATTAAGGCAGACTTTAAAGGACACGCAAATAATATCGAAACAAAAATTATTCAGAATATTTAAGAAAATATTAAAGGAAACACAAATAATACCAAAACAAAAATTATTCAGAATATTTAAACAAATATTAAAGTAAAAATCAGGGAAAACATAAGGAAAGAAAGTAATCGAACACAGAAAGGAAAGATTCACCAGAATCGGTAAGAAAAGGAGAAAGTTTCAAACCCTAGTTTTAGGAAAAATGTGAAATCAGTGGAAAATAAAGTAAAAATCGCACAAAATAAGATGAATAGAAGCGGAATAACATTAAAAATCAGAAAATTAGACCTATTTTGGTCCGATTGAAAGGGTTTGAAAACCCTAATTTGGGGTAGGTAAGAATCATCAACAGATATGAAGAATATTCGTTACTCACAGAGAATCAATGATGAACATAGAAGGAATAGCGACATAAACTAGAGGTGTGAACTGATTTGGTTCGATTTTGGCAAGATTTGCTTGCCATGTTAGGCAAGCAACTAAGTAAGATCATAGACGAGTGGCCAGTGGTGANGCAATTCGAACATGATGAGACAACTATTCCAAATTACAAATAAACACTAGAGGGGGTGTAGGATCGAGTGATCATGTTAACACAATAGCAAAGAGGCAGATTATAACTAGTAATAAGAGTCACAGATGTGAGGCATTCACTGCAGGTATTTAGGGTAAGGGGATAGACATGTTCATATGCATTCAAGGATTGATACACTAATTGGATAGACCATAAATAAGTTCAAATAACTTCAGCACAGGTAACATTAGGAGAAATTAAGTGTTAAAGGGACTAAGACATACAGATTTGATAGAGCTATACTTAAACACTCTTCCAAAGCATATTGAATAGCAAATTCAGTAGTAATCACATGTATAAATCAGGGACATGTAAGAATGAAAGTGCAGAAGTTAGGTGACTCACCAGTTAATCAAGCAAAATGCACAAAGTATGGAAGTCCATAGTATATAGCAAGATTTCAGAGCTGACTGGCCTTGGCTTCCAGCCGGCCAAAGTTAGAGTATAGAATGCAAAATCAGAATAACCTTAGGTCTAGTAAGTCTATAGTGAGTTCAGAAAGTAGTCGAAGGTCCTTTTAAAAGGGAATGTGGGAAGAGTATATATAGTGATAGAAATCAAACATGAAAACAAATAAGTTATATGCAAGAAAATATTTCAGAATTAGTTATAGGTAATTTAGGGCACAAATCAAGGGATTCAGCAAATTAGGAAAACACCCGAGATTATTCAAAATATTTAAGGTAAATATAGAGACATACAAAAGCACAAATAGTTCAGACTTATTAAGACACACTTTAAAGGACACACAAATAATATCGAAACAAAAATTATTCAGAATATTTAAGAAAATATTAAAGGAAACACAAATAATACCAAAACAAAAATTATTCAGAATATTTAAACAAATATTAAAGTAAAAATCAGGGAAAACATAAGGAAAGAAAGTAATCGAACACAGAAAGGAAAGATTCACCAGAATCGGTAAGAAAAGGAGAAAGTTTCAAACCCTAGTTTTAGGAAAAATGTGAAATCAGTGGAAAATAAAGTAAAAATCGCACAAAATAAGATGAATAGAAGCGGAATAACATTAAAAATCAGAAAATTAGACCTATTTTGGTCCGATTGAAAGGGTTTGAAAACCCTAATTTGGGGTAGGTAAGAATCATCAACAGATATGAAGAATATTCGTTACTCACAGAGAATCAATGATGAACATAGAAGGAATAGCGACATAAACTAGAGGTGTGAACTGATTTGGTTCGATTTTGGCAAGATTTGCTTGCCATGTTAGGCAAGCAACTAAGTAAGATCATAGACGAGTGGCCAGTGGTGAAGAGAGGTAAATAAAGTAAGGGAATCCATGGTGGATTCCGTTTTGGGGTCGGATTCGGGAGGTTTTAATAGGAACGACAGCTAGGATTCATGAGAGATGAGAGACGAGGGAATTCCAGGGCGACGAGGTGGTATAGAATGATGAGAGACGAGGGAATTCAACGGTCACGATTTAAAGGGGTCATGGGGCGGGTGTTTAAATGGGTATGGGGATTGGGCTAATGGGTCTTGGGCCAAGGGTATTGGGCTGGTGTAAGGGTGTTGGGTTAAATCCGAAAATAGGGTATTGGGCTGGTGTAAGGGTGTTGGGTTAATATAAAAAGTCATTTTCTGTATGAATAATGTAAGTATATATGCATATGGGCTATTATTGCAAAATGTGCAATTTGGCCCTAAAATGCAAATATAATTATGATGAAATGCACTGAAAATATTTAAAACTTCATATTGGTATAAATGATAAGTTTAGATGATTAAAGAATCATAAAAATAATTTGTAGGGTAATTATTGGATATTTATATAATAAAAATGCAGATATAAATTGATTTAAAGTCTTTAAAAATTATGGAAAATTATGAAAAATACTTATATATGCTTGTAAATAAAATGATGATGCATATGCATTATTTTTAAGGTGTGTGTGTATATATATA
>AWOL01S0208644.1:37152-47243 GCA_000715115.1 Nicotiana otophora
TCACCACCCCGCCGTGACCGTTCCTCATTATTTTACGTTTTACGGCAAAAATACTATAATTCCGCTCGATTCCCATATTTGCGTGTGCTATGCCCACGCCTTCTGAGTGGGCCGGAGCCCCCGGAACCGGATCGCCCAGAATATTTTCGGGCCATCAAATATGACCTAAGGAACCATAGTCATCGCCCCGCCATGATCGTTTCTTTTTGTTATGCATTTTCGGCCAAAAGAGTAGAACTCCGCCACATTCCCATATTTGCGTGTGTGCCCATGCCTTCCGAGTGGGCTCAGGCCCCCGCAGACCCTCGATCGCCTAAAAGTTTTCCAGGCCATGAAATACGACCTAAGGAACCATCGTTACCACCCCTCCATGACCGCTCCTCGTTTTGTTTGCGTTTTATGGCCAAAAAACTAGAATTCTTCCCGATTCCCATATTTTCGTGTGCTATAGCCCACGCCTTCCGAGTGGGCCCGGGGCCCCCGGAACCGGATCGCCTAAAATTTTGCTGGGCCATGAAACACTACCTAAGGAACCATAGTCACCGCCCCACCATGACCGTTTCTCATGTTTTTGCGTTTTACGACCAAACTAGAAGAATTTTGCCCGATTCCCATATTTGCATGTGCTATAGCCCACGCCTTCCCAGTGGGCAGGGGCCCACGAACCCGAATCGACAATTTCTTTTTTCGGGCCATGAAATACGACCTAAGGAACCATAGTCACCGCCCCGCCATGACCGTTCCTCATAGTTTGGCATTTTCGTCAAAAAAACTAGAATTCCGCCACATTCCCATATTTTCGTGTGCTATAGCCCATGCCTTCCGAGTGGGCTAGGGCCCCAAGACCCCCGTTCACCTAAACTTTTTTCGGGCCATCAAATATGACCTAAGGAACCATAGTCACTGCCCCACTATGACCATTCCTCGTTATTTTGCCTTTTACGGCAAAAAAACTATAACTGCGTCTGATTCCCATATTTTCGTGTGCTATAGCCCACGCCATCCGAGAGAGTCTAGGCCCCATGAAACTGGATTGCCTAATAATTTTTCGGGCCATCCAATACGACCTAAGGAACAATAGTCACCGCCCCAGCATAACCGTTCCTCATTATTTTGTGTTTTATGGCCAGAAAACTATAATTCCGCCTATTTCCTATATTTTCGTATGTTATAGACCACGCCTTCCCAGTGGGCCCGGGACACACTGAATCGGACCGCCTAAAATTTTTCCCGAGACATCAAATTCGACCTAAGGAAACATATTCACCACCCCGTTATGACCGTTCCTCGGTTGTTTGCGTTTTAAGGCCAAAAAACTAGAATTCCGCTCGATTCCCATATTTTCGTGTGCTATAGCCCATGCCTTCCGAGTGGGCCCGGGCCCCTAACTCCGATCGCCTAAAAATTTTCCGATCCATGAAATACGACCTAAGGAACCATAGTTACCACCCCGCCAAGATCGTTCCTTGTTTTTATTCATTGTACGGCCAAAGAACTAGAATTCCGCCCGATTCCCATATTTTAGTGTGCTATAGCCCACGCCTACCCAGTGGGCAAGGCCCCCCGGACCCGGATAGCCTAAAATTTTTTCGGGCCATCAAATACGACCTAAGGAACCATAGTCACCNAAACTAGAATTCCGCCCGATTCCCATATTTTAGTGTGCTATAGCCCACGCCTACCCAGTTGGCAAGGCCCCCCGGACCCGGATAGCCTAAAAATTTTCCGGGCCATCAAATATGACCTAAGGAACCATAGTCACCACCCCGCCATAACCGTTCCTCATTATTTTGCGTTTTATGGCAAAAACAACTATAATTCTGCTCGATTCCCATATGTTCGTGTGCTATAAGCCCACGCCTTCCGAGTGGGCCCGGGGCCCACATAACTGGATCGCCTAAAAAATTTTCGGGCCTTCAAATATGACCTATGTAACCATAGTCACCGCCCCGCCATGACCGTTCCTCATTTGTTTACGTTTTACAGCCAAAAAACTAGAATTCCGCCCTATTCCCATATTTTCGTATCCTATAGCCCATGCCTTCCCAGTGTGCAGGGCCCCCTTGACCCGGATCGTATAAAAATTTTCCGGGCCATCAAATATGACCTAAGAAACAATATTCACCGCCCCGCCATGATCGTTCCTCATTAGTTTGCGTTTTACGGCCAAAACACTATAATTCCGCCCGATTCCCATATTTTCTCGTGCTATAGCTCACGCCTTCCCAGTGGGCAGGGCTCCCCGGACCCGAATCGAAATTTTTTTTTCCGGGCCATCAAATACAACCTAAGGAACCATAGTCACTGCCCCTCCATGACCATTCCTCATTTTTTGCATTTTATGGCAAAAAAATTAGAATTCTGCCCGATTCCCATATTTTCGTAGGCTATAGCCCACACCTTGCGAGTGGGCCCGGGCCCTCCGGACCCGGATCGCCTCAAATTTTTCCGAGCCATCAAATATGACCTAAGGAACCATATTCACCACTCCGCCATGATCGTTCCTCATTTGTTTGCGTTTTACAGCCAAAAAACTAGAATTCCGCCTGATTCCCATATTTTCGTGTGTTATAGCCCACACCTTCCGAGTGGTCCCGACCCCCCTAACCCCGATCATTTAAAAAGTTTTGAGGCTATGCAATAAGACCTAGGGAACCATAGTTATCGCCCCTCCAGGACTGTTCCTCGTTATTTTGCATTTTATGGCCAAACAACTAGAATTTTGCCCGATTCCCATATTTTCATGTGCTATTGCCCACGCCTTTCGAGTGGGCCCGGGCCCCCTAACCCTGATCACCTAAAACTTTTTCGGGCCTTGAAAGACGACCTAAGGAACCATAGTCACCGCCCCACCATGACCGTTCCTCATTATTTTGCGTTTTACGGCCAAAAAACTATAATTCTGCCCGATTCCCATATTTTCGCGTGCATAGCCCACGCCTTCCATGTGGATAGGGCCCCCCGGGTCCGAATCGACAAAACTTTTTCCGGGCCATCAAATACAACGTAAGGAACCATAGTCACCGCCCCTCCATGACCGTTCCTCATTTTTCGCATTTTACGGCCAAAAAACTAGAATTTTGTCCGATTCCCATATTTTCGTGTGCTATAGCCCACGCCTTGCGAGTGGGCCCGGCCCCACCGGACCCGGATCACCTAAAATTTTTCCAGCCATCAAATACTACCTAAGGAACCATAGTCACCATCTCGCCATGACCGTTCCTCATTTGTTTGCGTTTTACAGCCAAAAATACTAGAATTCTGCCCCATTCCCATATTTTCGTGTGGTATAGCCCACGCGTTCCGAGTGGGCCCGGGCCTCCTAACCCTGATCGTCTAAACATTTTTGAGGCCATGAAATAAGACCTAAGGAACCATAGTTATCGCCCCTCCAGGGTTGTTCCTCATTCTTTTGCATTTTATGGCCAAAAAACTAGAATTCCGCCTGATTCCCATATTTTCGTGTGCAATTGCCCACACCTTCCGAATGGGCCCGGGCCGCCTAACCTGATCACCTAAAACATTTTTGGGCGATGAAATACGACCTAAGGAACCATAGTCACCGCCCCACCATGACCGTTCCTTTTTTATTTTTTTGCGTTTTACGGCCAAAAAACTAGAATTCCGCCTGATTCCTATATTTTCGTGTCCTAGTGGGCAGGGCCCCCCGGACTCGGATCGCCTAAACATTTTCTGGGCCATCCAATACGACCTAAGGAACTATATTCACCAACCCGCCATGATCGTTCCTCATTATTGTGCGTTTTACGGCCAAACAACTATAATTCCGCCCGATTCACATATTTTCGCGTGCATAGCCCACGCCTTTCCAGTGGGTAGGGCCCCCCGACCCGAATCGACAAAATTTTTTCCGGGCCATCAAATACAACCTAAGGAACCATAGTCACTGCCCCAGCATGACCGTTCCTCGTTTTCCGCATTTTACGGCAAAAGCACTAAAATTCTGCCCGATTCCCATATTTTTGTGTGCTATAGCCCACCGGACCCGGATCGCCTAATATTTTTCCGAGCCATCAAATATGACCTATGAAACCATAATCACCGCCCTTCCATGACCGTTCCTCATTTGGTTGCGTTTTACAGCCAAAACACTAGAATTCCGCCCTATTCTCATATTTTCGTGTGGTATAGCCTACGCCTTACGAGTGGGCCCGAGCCCCCTGACCACGATTTCCTAAAAATTTCGAAGCCATTAAATAAGACCTAAGGAACCATATTTATCACTCTGCCATAACTGTTCCTCGTGTTTTTGCATTTTATTGCCAAAAAACTAGAATTCCGCTCGATTCCCATATTTTCGTGTGTTATTGCCCACGCCTTCCGATTGGGCCCTGGCCCCCTAACCCCGATCGCCTAAAATTTAGTCAGGCCATGAAATACGACCTAAGGAACCATAGTCATCGCCCCACCATCACCGTTCCTTTTTTGTTTTTTGCATTTTACGGCCAAAAAACTATAATTCCGCCCGATTCCCATATTTTCGCGTGCTATAGCCCACGCCTTTCGAGTGGGACCGGGCCCACCAGACCCGGATCGCCTAATATTTTTCCAAGCCATCCAATATGACCTAAGAAACCATAGTCACCGCCTCGCCATGACCGTTCCTCATTTGTTTGCGTTTTACAGCCAAAAAACTAGAATTCTGCCCTATTCCCATATTTTCGTGTGGTATAGCCCACGCCTTCCGAGTGGGCCCGGGTCCCCGGACCCTGATCGTTTAAAAATTTTCGATGCCATGAAATAAGACCTAAGGAACCATAGTTATTGCCCTGCCAGGACTGTTCCTCGTTTTTGCATTTTATGGCAAAAAACTAGAATTCCGCCCGATTCCCATATTTTCGTGTGGTATAGCCCACGCGTTCTGAGTGGGCCCGAGCCTCCTAACCCTGATAGTCTAAAAATTTTTGAGGCCATGAAATAAGACCTAAGGAACCATAGTTATCGCCCCGCCAGGACTGTTCCTTATTGTTTTGCATTTTGTGGCCAAAAAACTAGAATTCCGCGCGATTCCCATATTTTCGTGTGCAATTGCCCACACCTTCTGAGTGGGCCCGGGCCGCCCAACCCTGATCTCCTAAAACATTTTCGGGCCATGCAATACGAACTAAGGAACCATAGTCACCGCCCCACCATGACCGTTCCTTTTTCTTTGCGTTTTACGGCCAAAAAACTAGAATTCCGCCTGATTCCTATATTTTCGTGTCCTAGTGGGCAGGGCCCCCTGGACTCGGATCGCCTAAAAATTCTCCGGGCCATCAAATACGACCTAAGGAACTATAGTCACCACCCCGCCATGATCATTCCTCATTATTTTGCGTTTTACAGCCAAAATACTATAATTCCGCCCGATTCACATATTTTCGCGTGCATAGCCCACGCCTTCCCAGTGGGTAGGGCCCCTCGGACCCGAATCGACAAAATTTTTTACGGGCCATTAAATACAACCTAAGGAACCATAGTCACTGCCCCAGCATGACCGTTCCTTATTTTTCGCATTTTACAGCCGAAACACTAGAATTCTGCCCGATTCTCATATTTTTGTGTGCTATAGCCCATGCCTTTCGAGTGGGCCCCGGCCCACCGGACCCGGATCGCCTAATATTTTTCCGAGCCATCAAATACGACCTAAGGAACCATAGTCACCGCCCCGCCATGAACGTTCCTCATTTGTTTGCGTTTTACAGCCAAAACACTAGAATTCCGCCCTATTCCCATATTTTCGTGTGGTATAGCCCATGCCTTACGAGTGGGCCCGAGCCCCCTGACCCCGATTTCCTAAAAATTTTAGAGGCCATGAAATAAGACCTAAGGAACCATATTTATCGTCCCGCCATGACTATTCCTCGTGTTTTTGCATTTTATTACCAAAAAACTAGAATTCCGCCCGATTCCCATATTTTGGTGTGCTATTGCCCACGCCTTCCGAGTGGGCCCTGGCCCCCTAACCCGATCGCCTAAAATTTTGTCAAGCCATGAAATACGACCTAAGGAACCATAGTCACCGCCCTACCATGACCGTTCCTTTTTTGTTTTTTGCGTTTTACGGCCAAAGAATTATAATTCCGTCCGATTCCCATATTTTCGCGTGCTATAGCCCACGCCTTTCGAGTGGGATCGGGCCCACCGGACCCGGATCGCCTAATATTTTTCTGAGCCATCAAATACGACGGAAGGAACCATAGTCACTGCCCTGCCATGACCGTTCCTCATTTGTTTACGTTTTACAGCCAAAAAACTAGAATTCCGCCCTATTCCCATATTTTCGTGTGGTATAGCCCACGCCTTCCGAGTGGGCCCGGCCCCCCTGATCCCGATCGTCTAAAAATTTTTGAGGCCATGAAATAAGACCTAAGGAACCATAGTTATTGCCGCGCCAGGACTGTTCCTCTTTTTTGCATTTTATGGCCAAAAAACTAGAATTCTACCCAATTCCCATATTTTCGTGTGCTATTTCCCACGCCTTCCGAGTGGGTCCGGGCTCCCTAACCCTGATCGCCTAAAGCTTTTTCGGGCCATGCAATTCGACCTTAGGAACCATAGTCACCGCCCCACCATGACCGTTCCTTTTTTGTTTGTTGCGTTTTACGGCCAAAAAAGTAGAATTCCGCCTGATTCCTATATTTTCGTGTCCTATAGCCCATGCCTTCCTAGTGGGCAGGGTCCCCCAAACTCGGATCGCCTAAAAACTTTTCGGGCCATCAAATACGACCTAAGGAACTATAGTCACCAACCCGCCATGATCGTTCCTCATTATTTTGCATTTTACGGCCAAAAATTTATAATTCCGCTCGATTCCTATAATTTTGCGTTCATAGCCCACGCCTTCCCAGTGGGCAGGGCCCTCCGGACCCGAATCGACAAAATTTTTTCCGGGCCATCAAATACAACCTAAGGAACTATAGTCACCGCCCCACCATGACCGTTCCTCATGTTTTGCATTTTACGGCCAAAAAACTAGAATTCTGCCCGATTCCCATATTTGCGTGTGCTATAGCACAAGCCTTCCGAGTGGGCCAGGCCCTTTGGACCTGGATCGCCTAAAATTTTTCCGGGCCATCAAATAGAACCTAAAGAACCATATTCACCACCCTGCCATGAACTTTCCTCTTGTTTTGCATTTTACGGCCAAAAAACTAGAATTCTGCCCGATTCCCATATTTTCGTGTGATATAGCCCACGCCTTGCAAGAGGGCCCGGGCCCACAGGATCCAGATCGCCTAAAATTTTACCGAGCAATCAAATAGGACGCAAGGAACCATAGTCACTTCCCCGCCATGAACGTTTCTCATTTGTTTGCGTTTTACAGACAAAAAAGTAGAATTCTACCCCATTCCCATATTTTCGTGTGGTATAGCCCACGCCTTCCAAGTGGGCCCGGGCCCCCGGACCCCGATCGCCTAAAAATTTTTGAGGCCATGAAATAAGATCTGAGAATCCATAGTTATCGCCCCGCCATGACTGTTTCTCGTGTTTTTGCATTTTATGGCCAAACAACTAGAATTCCACTCGATTCCCATATTTTCGTGTGCTATTGCCCACACCTTCCGACTGGGCCCGGGCCCCCTAACCCCGATCGCCTAAAACTTTTTCGGGCCATGAAATACGACCTAAGGAACCATAGTCACCGCCCCATCATGACCGTTCCTTTTTTGTTTTTTGTGTTTTATGACCAAACAATTAGAATTCTGCCTGATTCCCATAGTTTCGTGTCCTATAGCCCACGCCTTCCCAATGGGCACGGCCCCCTGGACTCAGATTGCCTAAAAATTTTTCGGGCAATCACATATGACCTAAGGAACCATAGGCACCGCCCCGCCTTGATCGTTCCTCGTTATTTTGCGTTTTACGGAGAAATAACTATAATTTCGCCTGATTCCCATAGTTTTGCCTGCATAGCCCACGCCTTCCCAGTGGGTAGGGCCCCCCGGCCCCGAATCGACAAAACTTTTTCTGGGCCATCAAATATGACCTAAGGAACCATATTCACCACCCCGCTATAATCGTTCCTCGTTTTTTGCATTTTACGGCAAAACGACTTGAATACTGCCCGATTCCCATACATTCGTAGGCTATAGCCCACGCCTTGCGAGTGGGCCCGGGTCCACCGGACCCGGATCGCCTAAAATTTTTTCGAGCCATCAAATACGACCTAAGGAACCCTAGTCACCGCCCCTCCATGACCGTTCCTCATTTGTTTACGTTTTACAGCCAAAACCTAGAATTCCGCCCTATTCCCATATTTTCGTGTGCTATTGCCCACACCTTCCGAGTGGGCTCGGGCCCCCTGACCCCGATCGTCTAAAAATTTTTGAGGCCATGAAATAAGATCTACGGAACCATATTTATCGCCCCGCCATGACTGTTCCTCGTGCTTTTGCACTTTATGGCAAAAAAACTAGAATTCCGCCCGATTCCCATATTTTTGTGTGCTATTGCCCACGCCTTCTAAGTGGGCCCGGGCCCCCTAACCCCAATCACCTAAAATTTTGTCAAGCCATGAAATACGACCTAAGGAACCATAGTCACCACCCCACCATGACCGTTCCGTTTTTGTTTTTTGCGATTTACGGCCAAAAAACTAGAATTCCGCCTAATTCCCATATTTTCGTGTCCTATAGCCCACGCCTTCCCAGTCGGCAGGGCCCCTAGACCCGGATTGCCTAAAAATTTTCCGGGCCATCAAATATAGCCTAAGGAACCATAGTCACTGCCCCGCCATGATCGTTCCTCGTTATTTTGCGTTTTACGGCCAAATAACTATAATTACGCCCGATTCCCATATTGTTGCCTACATAGCCCACGCCTTCCATGTGGGTAGGGCCCCCCGGACCCGAATCGACAAAACTTTTTCTGGGCCATCAAATACGACCTAAGGAACCATATTCATCGCCCCGCCATGACCGTTCCTCGGTTTTTGCATTTTACGGCAAAATAACTTGAATACTGTTCGATTCCCATATTTTTGTAGGCTATAGCCCACGCCTTACGAGTGGGCCGGGCCCACCGGACCCGGATCGCCTAAAATTTTTCCCAGCCATCAAATACGACCTAAGGAACCCTAGTCAGCGCCCTTCCATGACCGTTCCTCATTTGTTTACGTTTTACAGCCAAAAAACTAGAATTCCGCCCTATTCCCATATTTTCGTGTGCTATTGCCCACACCTTCCGAGTGGGCACGGGCCCCCTGACCCCGATCGTCTAAAAATTTTTGAGGCCATGATATAAGACGAAAGGAACCATAGTTATCACCCCGCCAGGACTGTTCCTCGTGTTTTTGCATTTTATGGCCAAAGAACTAGAATTCCGCCCGATTCCCATATTTTTGTGTGCTATTGCCCACGTCTTCCGAGTGGACCCGGGCCCCCTAACCCTGATCGCCTAAAACTTTTTCTGGCCATGAAATACGACCTAAGGAACCATAGTCACCGCCCCACCATGACCGTTCCTTTTTTGCTTTTTGCGTTTTACGGCCAAAAAACTTGAATTCCGCCTAATTCCAATATTTTCGTGTCCTATAGCCCACGCCTACCTAGTGGGCAGGGCCCCCCGGACTCGGATCGCCTAAAAATTTACCGGGCCATCAAATACGACCTAAGGAACTATAGTCACCACCCCGCCATGATCGTTCCTCGTTGTTTTGCGTTTTACGGCCAAAAAACTATAATTCCGACCGATTCCCATTTTTTTGCCTGCATAGCCCACGCCTTCCCAGTGGGCATCAAATACGACCTAAGGAACCATAGTCACCGCCCCGCCATGACCGTTCCTCAGTTGTTTCATTTTACGGCCAAACAACTAGAATTCTGCCCGATTCCTATATTTTCGTGTGCTTTAGCCCACGCCTTGCTTGTAGGCCCGGGGCCACCAGACTCGGATCGCCTAAAAATTTTTCGAGCCATCAAATACGACCTAAGGAACCATAGTCACCTCCCCGCCATGACCGTTCCTTATTTATTTGCGTTTTACAGCCAAAAACTAGAATTCCGCCCCATTCCCAAATTTTCGTATGGTATAGCCCACGCCTTCCGAGTGGGCCCGGGCCCCCTAACCCCGATCGCCTAAAGATTTTC
>AWOL01S0208693.1:3462-21615 GCA_000715115.1 Nicotiana otophora
CCCCCCCTCCCCAGGTTCGGGGCATGACATAAAGTGATACAAGATCATGTAGATACTACAACTACTAGAATGATAACGAATGGAGCAACAAGAAATATTCTTCTCAATTTTAAATCACAATCCTTTCTTATGCCTTCGCGTGAGCTTTACATTTGAAAATAGATTTTTAAAATAGTTTTTCCAAAAACGCTACACGCACTTTGGCCCACTTTATGACGCCACGTGGCTTCATGTAGTTCCCCTACAAGCAACACGCAAATAAGTCCCACCTTATACCGCCACATGCACATCAACCCAAACCTTTTACCGCCGCATGCGCATCAATATCACATTACAATAACAACATCGCACCACAAGTGCCCGCGTATCACAACTTGCCAACAACAACAATATCAATCTTTCCACAACAATAGCCCATGGCTCCAACACAACGTATACAAGAATATCAACAACAATAATGGATGGAAAATGCTCAATAGGATAGATGTTTCAACAATAACCAACATCGCCTCAACGTATTAATAACTTCTACAACCTCCACATCAAATAACTCTAACAATGGGGAAAACAATGTGTAACCACAATATTAGATAAGGCTAACTCACAATAAAGGAAACAATCTTCAACAATGAGTATCAAATAATGGGAGTCAACAATTAAAGGCAACATGAACAATTAATTCAACAATAATAATTAACAATGAAGAGATAACATGTGACAATAAAGTGGCAACAAGTTCAACTAAAGCATGGGAGAACTTTAGCAAGTAAGATGTAGGACAATTACTAAACAATTCAACTAAGCATTTAAGGATAGTGTAACACAATTAAGGATGATTTAACTATGAGAATCTAGAACATAATATAATATGATATTTCAATTAAAACATGGGAATAGTCTAAGTAGCTTAAACTGTTCAAATACTACGTACAACCCGTGTACCCACACGTCACCTTGCGTACACGAATTTCACCTATCACAATTGAATCAACAATACCAATCCTAAGGGGTAGTTCTCCCACACAGAGTTAGGCAAGACACTTACCTCAAATAGGCCAATTCACAACTTGAAAATAGATTTTTCCTTAAAGTCCTCCTCCACACGGCTCAAATCTAACCAAAATTGACTCAATAACATTAAACAATGCTAGAGAATTCAATTGCAATAGATAAAGTTAAGATTTTTAGACTTTTTTTAAAAAGTCAACCCGGAGCTCGCCCGGTCAAAACCCAGGTCCAATGGTAGATTCCGTCTACCCATGACCCCACGAGTTCATATATGTGATTAGTTTCAAAATCCGAGTCCAAATCGACTCTCAAAACTCAATTTCTTATTTGTTTTTGACAAAGCTTCATAAATTTCTACTTTGATTCACATGATTTTGATGTTAAAATCTAAGATACGTTGATGGAATATGATTAGAAATAGATTAGTATTGCTTACCCAAGGTTTGTAGGGGAACATCTCCCTTCCAAATCGCCTCCTACCGAGTCTAGGGTTCACAAATATGAGAATGAGTTCAAAAATTCATTGTCCCAACCCTTTAACCAGCTACAGATGTCGCATTTGCGATACAGGGTTTGCATTTGCGACCCTCGCAATTGCGAACCAGGGCTCGCATTTTCGACCCTGGCAGACTTAGCTTATATCGCCATTGCGATGAAGTCTCCGCAATTGCGAGCTAGGACATAGCACAAATGCGAACAAATTCTTCGCAATTGCGAACATTACCAAATCTAGTTGGCTTCGCAAATGCAAAGATGATGTCGCAGTTGCGACATTCATCCCTTACCTGTCATCATTGCATTTGTGAGTCTGGTGTTCGCATTTGCGACACCAGACACCAGGCATCAGTTTTCTACAGATTTCCAATCAGAACTCTTCCGGAACGTGTCTGAAACTCATCCCAACCCTCGTGGCTCTAAACAAAACATGCACACGAGTCCAGAACCATCATACAAACTCGTTCTCACGTTCAAAATACCAAAATAATACTTAGAACTATGGATCGAACACCAAAACGAATGATAGTTTCATAGAAACTTAAGAATTTAAAATTTTACAACCGGATGTCCGAATTACGTCAAATCAACTTTGTTTTGCACAAAATTGTGTAGACAAGTCATAAATACTGTAATGAACATATACCAAGTTCCGAAACCAAGATCCAAACTCGGTAGCAACAAAGTCAAACTACGGTCAAACTTGAGATTTCTTTAAGCCTTTAAACTTTTAGTTTTCAATAAATGGAGATAATTTAAGCAAGGGACTTCCGAATTTGATTCTGGGCATATGCCCAAGTCTCAAATCATGATACGGACCCATCGGGACCGTCAAAATACTGATTTAGGTCCGTTTACTAAAAACGTCGACCGAAGTCAACTCTAATGAGTTTTAAAGCATGATTTCACATTTTCGTCAATGTTTCAAATATAAACCTTCCCGAAAAAGAGGCGGACTATGCACATAAATCAAGGGAGGATAAACATAGCTAATCGAGGTTTTGAAATACAAAATTGAGGGTTACAACTATAAATGACCTATCGGGTCATCACATGAATGCTCAGTCTCTGTTAGTTAAATAATAGTTGTACTACCAGGTTTAGCTAACTTAATTGAGCTATGCTCTTAAATTTCTCTTGATGTCCTGTTAAGAGTTCACATTTGTTGCACTGTGTTATATTGATCCTTATATTTGTGAAGTTATACCACATTGTTTTGATTCAATAAAAATGATTCTCATCACAGTTCATGACTTACATTTGACCTGTTGGCTTTGATGATCTTAATTGAATAAGTTTGAAACTATGCCTGTTATATGAACTCTTTAGTAGCGGCCATATGGAACTTTACTGTAAGTTGGTTAAGTGACTTCTGTTGACCTTTATACATGTGCTTATATTCATCATACTTCTACTAGTCCAGTAATATCCATGAACCTTTACATGCTCTTTAATTGAGAAAGTTTCATGTTTAAGTCACTATATTCTTTGCTAAAACTTCTCTTCAAAGACTGAATCATGTCTACCTTAATAGCATAAAAACTTGAGTGAATAATACTGAACATAAAATCAAGATATGGGAAGTTTACTAGCCATGTTCTCACCCACTAAGAATGAACATTCCTACCCATTGTCTCATATCAGGTTGATATCCTTGTCTATATAAAAAATTAATCATGAATCTGGAGTTGTTTGGGAACCTAATAGACTACAAATCATGATATTATGTTTGAACTAGGCTAAAACTGACCTTTCTACCTATATTGATATCTTTGCTGGTTGTTACCTTTAGGAAGCCTGAACAGTGCTACTAGTACAACTGTTAAGTAAAGTAAGGTCCTAACCATGTATATGCTTACCTTGGACTGTTCTAAACATTACAGAGATAATTGTTGAAGTACTATGAATCTAGTTAAAGATTCCAAAATGTTGAGCCCTCAATAGAACTAGTGAGACTAATACATGTGTCCTTTTTTGTCACCTACTAATGCTTAGATCATTTAGTCATGCAACTCGAAACATGATTTGGTTAAAGGAAGTACTCATCTACTGATAATATGCCATTAACATTCTTGGTTCATAACTATATATTAGTGATGATCCTCTTAGGTTCTGATCCACCTCAAGGTCTTTGATGCTATTAGAACCCTATCAATCTACCTATAGTGATTCATCTTTGTGCTCAGTATTCTTATAAGGGGTTCTAAGATCAATATTGTGATTGGTTCTGAACTGTTCATATCCTTGCACTCTAATGAGGATGTTCCCAATAGTTTAGTTGAAGTTTTGTATATCTAAACCTTTGTGTCCATTGCTTCTTTCATGATAACTACTAAGTAGACACCTTTTTTGTGTCTATACCTTTTAGAAAGAGTAAGTGTGGGTGGCTGAGTTTATTTTGGTGTGAAACATGGTTTGTGGTTGAGGTACCCCTCCCTGACACAAGCACTGCTTGATGTCCATGGGATCCTTGTGAACTCTGGAGTGTCAGGGGTCCAAAGAGGAATTTTGTCCATAAATAAGGTTTTACTCTAAGCTTTTGGTCATTGACTCTTATTAATCCTCCTAGGATTATCACAAATGAAGTCGGTTTCACTGTATTATCTAGATTTATTTACTTGTTGTGGTTTTATTTTTGTTGTGCCTTATAACGATTTCCACTAATTATCATTTTATTCTTTCATGTGCATGCTTGAACTGGGCCTGTTGAGTTCCTTGGAACCCAGGCCCAAGTTCTATTCTAGGATGCCTTTCCGCTCGATGGAGTCTGCTGCTGCGTATAAAAGTTTGTTGAGCCTGAATTTCCATCGGCCCAATGTCGAGAGTCCAGCCTTTTTTCCTCCCTCTCATTTATAATCGATAATTATTGTTATTTAGTTATTCTGTGTATATATTTTGACACTAAAGTTCTATTGGATATTATTTGATGCTTTGATTATTTAGGAGACATAGGCAAATCAAGGCCCATAGGTAGAAGAATCCAAATCTAAAATTTTGTTTGCTTTAACACTTTAATGTTTCAATCACTTATTTTCTCAACAATAAAAGATTTTGTCTTGCTATCACTAACCATTTTCAGTAATTTGGATTCGAACAGATTGAAAAAGTGAAACGAATTCTCTTTGCAAAGATTAGAATCGCAAAAGATAATTATGAAGCTGATTTTCAAGAAACAAAATCAAAACTTAGCCTGAGATTGCAAACTAAACTAACATCAATGAGTTTCAAAAAATACAAACTCCAATTGAAATCGACTTCCAAGAGAGGTATACCCATCCCAATCTATGGTATATTTTCTAGTAGTCGTTTATTTCACCAAGTTACATATGAGTAGCCATATTTTCTAAAAGGATAAAACATTCAAACTTTCTTTTAATATATAGAAGTCCTTCATATGATTTTCTCAACTTTATAGGCATAAACATTTCAAAAGGATTTTCATAGGTTATAAACCTTAGAAATCTGTAACTGTTTTTTCAAAATACATGCACAACCCTCTTTTCAAAATAGTAGATTTTTTAACTAGACTGAGAATATTTGACAGACTTTAAGCACATGACAAAGGAGCTTATAGACCTTTACTTCCCCAAACCTAGCCTAAGTTTAAGGAGCTACCTCAGATAGATTTTAAGAGATGCTTAATACCTTCCCCTTAGAATAACTAGAGACTTTACCCAAATTTCACCAGTTAGCAGACCCTTAGGATAATAATCTTAAAAGCACATAGGTACCCTAATATGCCTTAAATATTTCTCTTTTATCAACATCAGAAGAACCATTAGTTGAATTTTATTTTGACCTGTGGAAAATAGGGTGCAACAACATGGCCACTATGTTGAGAATTTTAATACTTAGGTTCTAACCTTAGCAGACTTAGGCTAGACCTGAAATTTGGGGATGTTTGTTTATATTCTACTTTAATTGTGCTTAATTTTGTAAATATGTGTTTACTTGTCTTACTTGTTTATGTTTCTATAACCTTTCAAATATGTACTTATTTGCATGTTTTTTACTGCTATCACAATTATCTCTTACTGTTTTTATACATTGTCATCACATTTTTCCTATCGAGTCTTGACCGTACACAATCACACACAAATGAAACGTGAGGGTTATTTTTACACCCCTCCAAACCTTCTTTCAAAATTCTCTAGTTTTAGAGAATGGCTTTCTCAGGTCAGTTGACATAATGTCTCAGTTATTCTGTCCAACTCTAAAATTAGAAAACACTCTGATCTAGAAAACATAGGTCATACTGAATAAATGATAGGTGAGTCGGTCCTTGGTATTGACTCAAGATTAGGAAAGCCACCTTATTGTCAACGGTTCATGCACCCAATGACATATCTTTTCTGGAACGATAAACCAATCCAGAGAAAACGCTAATGATCCGGAGCAAACAACTTACCAAACATTTTCACCTTTTTCGATGGAAATCAATCGCAACATCCCCGAGATTAACATGGTCATGGGCGCACCACACAAGCTGAAGCAGTGGTGGAGAAACATTTTTCGGGAGCATGGGGACGAGATCAGAACACACCTACGATCACCAATCGCCTTGATGAACATCTGAGCTGACAAATTCCTTACTAGGGTGCTAATAGAGTTTTGGACCTAGCTAAGGTGGTATTCAAGTTTGTCGATTGTGAATTGGCACCAACATTAGAGGGAATCACTAGCTTCATGGAGTTACCGTTTGTAGGGCAGAAACCAATACTGCCAGTTATCATGCCTGAACACATGTTCCTTCATGCATTGGGTCTGACAAACAACAGAATTTTGAGAAACATTAAAGACGGATGGGTTAGTTTAGACCAGTTGTTTGACATATTTGGACATCGGGAAAGCTATGAGTGGCATCTTGAAGAATTTCAATGCGATCAAGCTGCATGGAACAGTCTCTACCCCCTAACCTTTTCTATGGCATTGTTGGGGTTATTATTATTCTCGCAAATAAAGCGATGAATCAACATCAACCTGTTGCCCCTGGTCTTGGCAACCTTTCTAGGGAATCTTCAAGTCACTCTTATTCCCATGATATTGGCAGAAATATTTCGGGCACTATCAGCATCTTCCAGAGGATATGAGTTTTTCAAAGGATGCCACTTACTACTCTAGATATGGGCCACAGAATATTTCTTTCAGGAGGAGCCAACTATTGATTATTTTGTAGGCATCAGTAACATGATCAGGAGCCAAAACAAAAGGATGAGACACCAGTTTACACTGTATGGTCAAGAGGAGTCCCGTCTTTGTTAGTTAAATGAGAGGTTTACTACCAGGTTAACTTAATTGATCTATGCTCTTAAATTGCTCCTGATGTTCTCTTAAGAGTTCACATTTTTTGCACTGTGATGTATTGATCCTTACATTTGTGATGTTATACCACACTATTTTGATTCAATAAAATAATTCTCACCACAGTTCATGACTTACATTTGACCTGTTTACTTTGATGATCTTAATTGAATAAGTTTGAAACTATGCCTGTTATACGAACTCTTTAGTAGTGTCCATCTGGAACCATAGGTGGAGCTAGAATTTGAACCTTATGGGTTCGATATTATAATCCTTTTAAGTTACTGGGTTCTAAATTAATAATTTGTACATATTCATTGGATTTTTTAATACAAATACAGGATTTGAATAAAATCTACTAGGTGCATCTGAACCCACAACTAACACCGTGGCTTCGCCCTTGTCTGGAACCTTACTATATGTTGGTTAAGTGACTTCTATTGACCACTATGCTTGTGTTTATGTTCATCATACTTCTGCTACTCCAGTAATGCCCGTGAACCTTTACATGCTCTTTAATTGAGAAAGTTTCATGTTTAAGTCACTATAATCTTTACTGAAGACTTCTCTTGGAAGACTGAATCATGTATGCCTTAATACATAGCAACTTGAGTGAATAATGTTGAACATAAAATCTATATATGGGAAGTTTACTGGTGCAACCTTATTAGTAAGATCACTCACATGTTTAAGTAAATTCACTAAGATATGTTGGCCATGTTCTCACCTACTAATAATGAACATCCCTGCCCACTGTCTCATATGTGGTTGATATCCTTGTCTATATAAAATTTAATTATTAATCTGGAGTTGTTTGGGAACCTAATAGACTACAAATCATGCTATTAGGTTTGAACTAGGCAAAATTTGACCTTTCTATCTACATTGATATCTCTGCTAGTTGTTATTACCTTTAGGAAGCCTAAACAGGGCTGCTAGTACAAGTGTTGAGTGAAGTAAGTTCCTAGCCATGTATATGCTTGCCATGGACTGTTTTAAAGATTACTAAGATAACTGTTGAAGTACTATGAATCGTAGTTAAATATCCCAAAATGTCGAACCCTCAATAGAACTAATGAGACTAATACATGTGCCCCTTTTTTCACCAACTAATGCTTAGATCATTTAGTCAGGCACCTCAGAACATGAATTGGTTAAAGGTAGTACTCATCTACTGATAATATGACATTAGCCTTCTTGTTTCATAATTGTATCTGAGTAATGATCCTCTTAGGTTCTGATCCACCTTAAGATCTTTGATGCTATTAGAACTCTATCAATCTACATATAGTGATTCATCTTTGTGCTCAGTATTCTTATAAGGGGTTCTAAGATCAATATTGTAATTGGTTCTGAACTGTTCATATCCTTGCACTCTAATGAGAAAGTTCTCTATAGTTTAGTTAAAATTCTGTGTATTTGAACCTTTGTGTCCACTGCTACTTTCATGATAACTACTAAGTTGACACCTCATTTGTATCTAAATCTTTGACGAAGAGTAAGTATGGGTGGTTGAGGTTATTGGGTGGTGAAATGTGGTTTGTGGTTGAGATACCCGTCCCTGACACAAGCATTGCCGGAATCCATGAGACCCATGTGAACTCTGAAGTGCCAGGGGTCTAAAGAGGGATTTTGTCCTTAAATAAGGTTTTACTTTAAGCCTTTGGTAATTGCCTCTTATTAATACTCCTAGGATTAAAACAAATGAAGTTGGTTTCATTATATTCTCTAGCTTTATTTATTTGTTGTAGTTTTATTTTTGATGTGCCTTATATTGATTTCCACTAATTATATTTATATTCTTTTGTGTGCATGTTTGAACTGGGCCTGCTGAGTTCCTTGGAACTCAGGCCCAATTTCTAGTCTGGGATGCCTTTCTGCTCGATGGAGTCTGCTGCTGCATATTAAAATCGGTTGGGCCTGAATTTCCATCGGCCCAATGTCGAGAGTCCATCCCTTTTCCTCCCTCTCATTTTTAGACGATAATTATTGTTATTTAGTTATTCTGTGTATATGTTCTCACACTAACATTCTATTGGATATTATTTGATGCTGTGATTATTTTGGAGACATAGGCAAACCATGGTCCATAGGTAAAAGAATCCAAATCTTGCTATCACTAACCATTTTCAGTAAGTTTGGATTTGAAGAGATTCAAAAAGCGAAATGAATTCTCTTTGAAAAGATCAAAATCGCAAAAGATAATTATGAAGCTGATTTTCAAGAAACAAAACCAAAACATAGCCTGAGATTGCAAACTAAACAAACCTCGATGAGTTTCAAGAAATACAAACTCCGATTGAAATTGATTTGCAATAGAGGTATACTCATCCCAATCTATGGTATATTTTCTAGCAGTCTTTCATTTCACCAAGTTATACATGAGTAGCCACATTTTCCAAAAAGATAAAATATTCAATCTTTCTTTTAAAATATAGAAGTCCTTCACAAGATTTTCTCAACTTTGTAGGCATAAACATTTCTAAAGGATTTTTCATAGGTTATAAACCTGTAACTTATTTTTTTGAAAATACATGCACAACCATATTTTCCAAATAGTAGATTTTTTAACTAGACATATAATATTTGATAGACTTTAAGCACCTGACCAAGCAGAGTATAGACCTTTACTTCCCCAAACCCAGCCTAAGTTTTTAAGGGATATCTAACACCCTCTTAGAATAAATATAATCCTTATCTAAATCTCACCGGTTAGTGGACCATTAGAATAATAATCTTACAAATACATAGGTATCCTAATATACCTTAAATATTAGGTGGCGGCTCTCTTTTATCAACATCAGAAGAACCACTAGTTGAATCTTATTTTAACTTGTACAAAATAGGGTGCAACATATGTGTGTGTGTGTGATAATCCATGGGAATTTGGCCAGGCACCATGAGAGTGCTGAGAGTATGATTCAGGGGCATTGTGCCACGCACCGTGCGACTGCTGAGTGTACGACTAAGGGTACTTGTGCTAGAAACTATGAATGTGCTGACATTTGTTTATACTTGCTGATTTAACTATGAAATTATTAATTTGGCATGTATATTTGACATGCAGATATAGAGTAGTATTTTTCTCATGCGTTTTTGGTATTTGATGTCTCTACTTGATGTTTAGAGCTTGAAATCACAATTTACTTTGATAAATTTATATCTGAGTGATTTATGTGGAAAAGTTGATGCCTTGACTAATATTCTTGAAAAGTATAACTATTTATCTTCTTATCATGTTAGAGTTGAACTTGTAATTATTTGAGCTGCTTTTCCCCTATTTGTGATTATTCTACAATTATTGTTGTTGTTAGCTATGAAAAATGAGCAGCGAACCTTGCCAAGATTGTCACTGCTTTCAGCCCGCAATTAGACTTTCTACTTATTTAGTACATGGGATCGATTATACTCATACTACACCCTGCACTTCATGTGCAGATCCAAGTGTTCCTGATAGCAGCAGTTGCTAGTGGGTTGTATCTGGATCAGCTTGTAGATTTCAAGGTAGCACTATTATTCCATTCGCACCTTGAAGTCCCCTCCTTTATTTTATGTTCTTAGTGTTGTCTTTCAAGGTGGATTCATTTGTATTGATATTATAGCTTCAGTTATTTATATTATTCCGCATTTGAGACTATATAATACTATTATTGAAGTTTATTTATGCACATTGGTTGTTGTCTTGCCTTGACAACAGTGTTAGGCGCCATCACGGCTTCAGTAGAATTTTGGATCGTGACAAGTTGGTATCAGAGAACTAGGTTCATATAGGTCTCATGAGTCATGAGCCTGCCTAGTAGAGTCTTGAGGATTGATACGGAGATATTTTTACTTATCTTTGAGAGGTTATACGGCATTAGGAAACTTCTCCTTTCTTGATTCCTTATTGTAAGACTTTATCTTTGGCTTGAAGCATATACCTTCAGTTCTTTCCTACTCATTTGTACACGATTTTGAGTAATTGATATCAGTTGGGCACCGGCGAGTTTTGATGATGATACAGATGTGGTGCGGGATATGTTTCCACATTATTGAGGTCAGACTGCTATTGTCGCTTGCGGAGGGGTTGTTATCTATTACACCCCAGTGTTGGTATTGCCCATAGGTTTGGGGCATTATACAGTGTATTGTGATGATCCGTGCATTGGTCATAATGCAGTGTGGGTGCAGAATGACAGGGTAATTTCTTAAACGTGCAGCAGTAGCAACCCCATGAGAAGGATAATTTGGTTTATAATTTGGAGTTTGGCATTGGCTCCATCGGAGATGATGTATTTTGGCTATGGATGTTCAGGCCCTGGTCGATAGATTTACGAGATTGGGTATTCCTGAGCTTGGTAGAGCTCTCGCTTGTGTTGTTACACTATCATCATTGTTTGAGTGCATTAAGGATCATTAGTATGATGGTTTCCATTTACTTGTCCTCACGGACATGGTGTTGTGAGGTAGTTCTAGGGAGGTGGTCCTTAGTGTGGATGGTATGTTGTGACTTTAGAGTCGGATTTGCATTTCCAGTATTGATGGTTCGAGGGTGGTAATCCTTGAAGAGGTCTATAAATGTGGTGGTCTAATCGTCTGGGATATATAGAGATGTATGAGGCTTTGAGGGGACATTATTGGGGCAGAGGATGAAGAAGGACACGATTGGAAAACGATATTTGAATGTCAGCAGGTCGAGAATGAGCATTAGTGACCAAGTGGTTACTTCAGAAGACGGTTATACCGGCGTGGACGCGAGAGCATATCATTGTGGATTTTGTGCAAGGGTTGTTACGAATTTCCAAGAAGTTTGATGGTATGAGGTCATTATGGATCATTGAGGGCATTTCACATAGCCGCCGACTTCTTATATTTTGAGGGTCAAATTTGACAAGAATGGTTTGCTTGAGCTACTAAGGGATTGTGAATGCTTGATTATCATCTTGGTATGCAATACCTTCTTGAGTTGGAATGAGTTGAAGTGTCTTCTAGTTTTTCATTGGTGGAATGAAATGAATTTTTGCAGCTGGTGGAGGAGTGTGGATTTGGGAGGATTAGTTGACTGCATAGCGGTTGTATCCATAGCAGGTCATATAAAGATGTTGAAATGATGTTACATTGGTGGGCTATCTCCTATGAACAGATTCAGGGGTTGTATAACTTCTTATGAGATTTCTATGAAGAGTTTTACCTTCTATTCGATGGAGTGTGTGCGCTACGATGTTGAATCAGATCACTTAAGAAAGATGGCACGATTGTCACAACATTGAGACTGCATTTGGTTGATAGTTTGGGATGCATTATGGTTGGTGCAGCATGAGCTTATGAGAAATTCAGCTGAGTAACAGTGTGGGATCATGGAAGTTAAAGAGTAGCAGTCATTATGAGTTCTTGGGTTAAGTGATTATGTCTTAGAACCAAGTGGGAAAGTCTACCATCAATGATTAGGTCACCTAGTCATGTGTTGTTATACATTTTAGGTTAAGGAACGTTTGTGGGTTAGATATAATTTTAGGAAAATGGCTTCGAGGATGATTCGAGCAAGGAATTGCTGGGTGCATGTTGTATTTCACCTTGGTGATATATGGAGGTTGTTGGAGGGCTCGTGTTCATATTCTTCTATAGATGTGGAGTATTCATGTGCTAACGAAGCACTAATCATTTGGCATGATTGGATGTATATATTTAGGACTAAGACTGAGTAGGTGAATCTCGAGAAGGTTCTGATGGATTCAAGATTCAATTTGTGATATCTAAGGATTTTCGGATTTGTGTGTGACTAAAGATTCAAGATTTGTGTTATTTTGTAAAGAGACTTAGAGCATTTTTGTATCATTATCGATACTGCGAGGCAGTATTTGAGAGATGGAAAGAACAACTTTAAATTCATAGAAGGCTTCTTTATAATATGTACTTGGCTTTGAGGTACTACTGGATGTATAAGAGGGAAGAATGTGGTTTGTGAGTCTTAGGACGGCGGGATTTTCATTGAGGTCTGTAGTGTATTGGGGAAGAGTATAGTTGTTGTGAAGGTAGGTCATGAGTAATCTAAAGGAGTCGGGACAATTTAGTAGTGGTTTGGGTCAACATGGTAATAGAGACGATCGGTTCCTTTGGTATTATAGGGCATTACAGGTGTTTCTGTGGTTATACTGTTGGTTTTGGTAGTCTACGTGACTTGGGTGATTTAGAGGGATTCGGTTCGGCTGTCTTAGTTCTATGCATATGGATACCGAAGAGTTTGTGATAATTTTGACCACGACTTGCGGTTGGTGTCTTCTATAGGCATGGAAATTTTGTTGCGCATTGTCATTTTCTCCTTAATTGAGATCAGTGGAAGATTCTTGATCGAAGGAGTATGTATCCTATTTGTATTCAAAGTTGATAATGGGATTCTTGTATTTTCTAATATTAGCATGATAGATGCGGTAAACTGTACGGAATTGAATGAACAATGTTGTGGTTCAGTTTCAAAAGGAATGTCATGAGTTCTAGACATCACAGAAAATATCAGATGTTTAAGAAAATGCTAGCATTATTGTTTATCACCTGAGAATGGTTCGTTTTATGGAAGATGAATTGAGTATTGATTGCAGATACTAGACTAGTACTACAGAAATCACATGGTTGGTATCCATTGACGTTCAGGTTTTTCTACTTTGTGCCGAAGGTTATGGGAGTATCTCCCANTTCATATTCTTCTATAGATGTGGAGTATTCATGTGCTAACGAAGCACTAATCATTTGGCATGATTGGATGTATATATTTAGGACTAAGACTGAGTAGGTGAATCTCGAGAAGGTTCTGATGGATTCAAGATTCAATTTGTGATATCTAAGGATTTTCGGATTTGTGTGTGACTAAAGATTCAAGATTTGTGTTATTTTGTAAAGAGACTTAGAGCATTTTTGTATCATTATCGATACTGCGAGGCAATGTTTGAGAGATGGAAAGAACAACTTTAAATTCATAGAAGACTTCTTTATAATATGTACTTGGCTTTGAGGTACTACTGGATGTATAAGAGGGAAGAATGTGGTTTGTGAGTCTTAGGACGGCAGGGTTTTCATTGAGGTCTGTAGTGTATTGGGAAGAGTATAGTTGCTGTGAAGGTAGGTCATGAGTAATCTAAAGGAGTCGGGACAATTTAGTAGTGGTTTAGGTCAACATGGTAATAGAGACGATCGGTTCCTTTGGTATTATAGGGCATTACAGGTGTTTCTGTGGTTATACTGTTGGTTTTGGTAGTCTGCGTGACTTGGGTGATTTAGAGGGATTCGGTTCGGCTGTCTTGGTTCTATGCATATGGATACCGAAGAGTTTGTGATAATTTTGACCAGGACTTGCGGTTGGTGTCTTCTATAGGCATGGAACTTTTGTTGCGCATTGTCATTTTCTCCTTAATTGAGATCAGTGGAAGATTCTTGATCGATGGAGTATGTATCTTATTTGTATTCAAAGTTGATAATAGGATTCTCGTATTTTCTAATATTAGCATGATAGATGCGGTAAACTGTACGGAATTGAATGAACAATGTTGTGGTTCAGTTTCAAAAGGAATGTCATGAGTTCTAGACATCACAGAAAATATCAGATGTGTAAGAAAATGCTAGCATTATTGTTTATCACCTGAGAATGGTTCGTTTTATGGAAGATGAATTGAGTATTGATTGCAGATACTAGACTAGTACTACAGAAATCACATGGTTGGTATCCATTGACGTTCAGGTTTTTCTACTTTGTGCCGAAGGTTATGGGAGTATCTCCCATGGGATGATTGTGTATGCTTGACGTGTCAGGTATGGGGATTCTGGTACTCTCGCGGTTGGAAATTCTATTTTTGAGAGGTAGATTATTCCTCTGGTTTTCGACTGTGGAAGTGTATTTAGGATTTAACAGCTGATTGTATACGTCATAGATAGAGTCATTGTGGACTTTTGAAAGGTTATTTATCTTTATTGGAATGATATAAATCGGCTTGAAGGCCCATTGGTAGGTCTAATAGGAATGTGTATTCTACACTGGATTGAATTTTCTCTTTCAGTGCAGCATTTTCTACCGGTGTGCCATCGGGCAAAATGGATGTTATTCATGAATTGATCAGTGCCATATGTTAACTTCTTATGCTAGAATGGGTTGTGAGACTACCTGATCGTTCACATGCATGTTGTGGTCCTATTTATGCCTTGTTGCGATATTTGAGTGAGATAGCTCTGGAGAAGTAGATTTGTTTATTGCACCGAAGTCGTGCTTTGCCTTTTTCGTAGTGCATTATGCTATATGTATCCCCATGATTATGTTCATTCGCTTTACGTGCTTGTTGTAGTTACACATGTGGTTAGTCAGTATAAGCATTATGGCTCGATGGGTACCCCCGTGTAGATTGATATATATGGATCGGCTTGCACGCCGCAATGGGGTTATGTTGGATATAATTATGCTTGTTTTATGTGTTTTGTTTCTCCCTTGTAGGATGGATTCATAGAATTATATTCTTATTACTTTATCTGTTAAACTTGTTGGATAGTTCCTTTTGGTTTTCTTTCCATTATTGATAATATTCGAGCAGTTTCCTGTTGGTGCACGAATCATGCGTATGAGGTTCTTGATGGTATTAGATGTGGAATATTGGTCGAGCAATTTGTAGTTGGTGAGATGAGGTTATTGGACCTGGAATCAGTGCTATCGGATTTGTATCAGGTATGTTTAAAAAAAGAATGTCACTAATCAACTCGGAATTTGGCAATGGTTCTTGTCGAGAGATAACTCCATGACTTATTGATTTAAAATGTGGTTATTAGTTTCTACATGTTTCATTCATCATTTGTAGTATTGCGAGGTTTGGAACGAGGCTATAGTTGTCATGAGGTATGTTACCGGCACTGGATTTGGTAATGAGCAGCTATCACGATCAAACGTTTTTGCTATAGTATATAAGTTGTGGGGTACATCATGTGGTTACATCCTGGGGGTATACTTATGGTTTGATACAACTTGTTAAGATTGATACAGTGTGTATATATATAAGAATCGGATCTTAGAAGGAGTTCCGAAAGTTAGAACTTGGTTCTAAGGATCATGTTGAAGAAAGAATTTTCAATTAGAATTGTGTTAATGGGATCATATGGATTGAGGTGACATGAGGTAACCCATGGGTATGTGTATTATGAGTTATATAGTGATTTCGTATTTTTGGAACGACTCTTGGCACGTTCGAGGATGAACGTATGTTTAAGTAGGGAGAATGTAACAACCCAACTTCTCATTTTGAGCTTTAGCACTTTGTTTGGGGGGTTTGAGAGTTTGAGTAGCTTCATATGATGACTTTTAACTTATGTGTATGGTTGATTTTGATGCTTGAGAGGTTTGGGATTAATTTATAAGAGTGATTCTCAATTTTGAAGCTTTAAGTTAAAAGAGTTGACCAAGGTTTGACTTTTGAGTAAATGACCCCAAAATCAAGATTTGATGGTTTAAATAGATTTGTATGATGATTTTCGACTTAGTCGTATGTTCGCATTTGGATTTGGAGGTTTCTAGGATGTTTTGGCTCTATTTGTCAAAAGTTGGCAGTTGAAGGTTTGGAAAATTCACAAGTTTGATTGGGAGTTGACTTTTATGGTATCGGTTACGGATTATTGTTACGGAACTTGGAATAGGTTTATATTTTTATTTGAAAATGGTATGCAAAGTTTTGTTGTGATCCGGAATGTCTAAGTATGATTCGGATGAGTTCGGCAAAGTTTGAAGGTTTGGAAGTTAAGAGTATGATCTTGATCTTTGATTCTTGGGTTTGATGTTATATCTAGTCTTTTGAGCCTTTGGATCAGTTAGGATAATATATTTGGACTTGTTAGTATGATTGGAGGAGGTCTCGTGGGGCTTGGGAGTGATTCGGGGTTGTTTCACATCATTTTTGGTTGAGTTTGCATTGTTGATTTTTTGTCGTACTTGATGAGCTTCGCGATCGCGGGAGGACCTTTCCAATCGCGTACGGTGTTTTTGGTTGCTGGTGGTTTATGCACTGCATTCGCATTATAGTATGGCGTTCGCGGAGTGATGCAGGATTCGGCTATCTCGTTCAAGCATTTGGCTTCATGTTCGCGAAGTGCTGGGGCATGGTCGGTTGGCAGAGATTCATGTTCGCCTATGGAGCGCCTTGTTCGCATAGTGGTGAGGCTAGTTGGCCTTCATGTTCACGTGGCATTGGTTGCATTTTCGATGTAGGGTTAGAGGAAATGTGGATTTTGTGAATCGCGATCACGGTTGTGGTGTCGCGATGGCGATGAGTACTGTTGGGCAGAGTATTTAAGTTTTCATTTTTGGATTTTTCTCATTGTTTCATATTTTTGAGCCCTAGACTTTGAAAATAGGAGATTTTGAAGAGCATTTTCACTATTACCTTGGAGGTAAGTGATTTTTACTTGGATTTGATTTTATTTTGGATTTTGGGCTCATGGGCCGGGATTAACTTTCTTGGATGATGTTTGGCTTGGATTTGCGCAATTGGAGGGCTAGAGTGAAGTTTTGTATGTGATTCGAGGTTGAAGACAAGCCCGGTTGAGGTAAGTATCTTGTCTGAGCTTGGATTGAAGGTATTTCCACATTGGCTATGATATTTGTTATGTGTTAGGGGTAACGTATATGCAAGGTGACGAGGGCATATTCGTGCACTGTATTTATCATGATCCAGGTAGATCTTATGCTATTATATGCCTTGTTTTACTACCATGCTTCTTTGATACCATATTTTCTCGATTTATATGACTACGTGAGCATTGTTTTCATGCATGGCTAGGCTATTTGATTATCCGTTGAGACAAGATAAGCGCCTTTTGCTATGTTAAGCTATTTGCCTTAACTGTAGTCATATTTTTCAGTCATATCCACGTGTTATATCTTTGTCTACACTTTTTATATGTTATCTCACATGTTGTTGGTGTCCTTGTATGTGACACGAATTTGAGCTGAGTTGGGACACGTTGGTATATTTGGTGCGATAAATCGATTGTGATACTGTGAGATGTTAGCATTTGGAGACTTGAGTGGATTCATGACTGATCTTGGGTCATAGAGTCGTGTTGATATTGATAGTGATATGACACGTGCGCTAGGCTCTATATTGGGCCGAGTGGTATTGATCTTGAGTTGACGCGTGAGCCAGTATCCATATTGGGCTGAGTGATATTGATTGTTGACTTAGATCCGATTAGTGCTTGGGCTAGCATTCACGCCTCCGGAGTCAGGTATTAACCATTGGGTGTAGGAACATGAGATATGCTTGGTGAGGGACTTACAGTGTTGTATGTGTGTGTGTGTGATGATCTATGGGCATTTTGTCAAGCACCGTGAGAGTGCTGAGAGTATGA
>AWOL01S0208704.1:0-13728 GCA_000715115.1 Nicotiana otophora
GCCAACCTGTTCCTTACACCTAGAAGAGCACAATGAACAGCTCGTGCTGTGGCAGAAGCAGGGGCAATGGCTGCCGCTGGAGCTGCTTGGACAGCAGTTGCTAAAGCAGACCCCATTCCAGCACCACGCTGATATCGTTTCATGGGAGCGCGTATTAAAGCAGAAGCAGACTTACTGAAGCCATCACTCATACTTTCATAAGCCTGCCAAGATTATCAGGGATCAGTACCTCAGTTATACTTTCATAAGCCTGCCATGATTGTAACTCACGAGTGAGGTCTGCTGGACCCGGTTATGANCACGACGCACACTTGCGACAACGAGAAATGTTTATCCAGACACAAGGATAGTTAAGGTATCTATCTGACCGTTTATGCCAACTTTGGGCCTCTACCTATGTATTTGGCCTTCCAAAATAGTTTGAATAGATGCAATTTGGGACAAAAATTCAAAACCTTCGACTAACCAGCCAAAAAGTAAAATGAAAGAATGTCTCAAAAAAGGGATTATCACCTGTTGGATCCCTTGTCGGGCATCTCTAGGTTGATTAAATCTCACGCCAGTGTTTCCTCCACTTTGCACAGGCCATGGTACTGATGGTGGAACACTTGTAAGAATATATTCAGCTTGCAGAAGGATTTCATGAGCACCAGCAGCCAAATGCACTCCAAGCCCAATTGCTTCAAGTGAAATACTTCTAAGGAATGCTATTGTACCTGCAAACATTGAAGCCATTTTGAGATCTATAAGAAGTATCTCTCTTGGCACACAGGATAGAAATAATTACATGGCTTTTAATGTCCCCTGAGAAAAAAAAAAGCATTTGTGTCCTGTGGCAGAGTTGTCCCATGATTTGAGCAAAAAAAGGAGTCCAAAGTATCAATCCCTCTCGTTTAACAGATAACAGAAATCACTGAAGATGTCTACTATTTGTCACCAAATACTAAACAAGACAAGTATATACACACACAAACCAGACACACTCACACACCAACACAACATATACACATATTCTGTTGTTACATGCTATAGTTTCAGCTCCTTGTATGAGTAAACCCATAATAACAATATAACAGTGCAATAAAGCAAATATTTTATCAGTGCAAAAAGTGCAGAACTTGAGTTCCTATAAAAAAACACTCCACATTCAGGAAGAACCTAATCAGTTCAAGACTCATTAAACAGTGTAAGGACTTCTATTTCTTCCACTACATGTATCCTCCAGAGATGTAAGAGATAGATTTCTTTAATGTTACCTCTTTGCATTCCTTTCAACAATTTTTGGTCCTTCTTGTAACTCTTCACTGGTAGAGATACCAACTTTGCTGCACTGGAACCAACAGCTACCAGTGATCGAATAGGAGGAAGGCCTTTCAATAGTTTATGAATCTAAGGGAAACACAAGAATTAGGATCAGAACCCACTTCAAACTTTCACATGCAAGCCTCAAATTATCACTACTCTAACAAATATAGCAAACCTGATTTTGGGAAATATCTTCCAACCATTCTCCTATTATTATTTCACATACTCCACTCCAGCCATAGACACCTAGAGCTTGAACATGCTTGAGATGCAGGTCAACCCCCTGCATCAGGAAGGTATTGGGACACACAATATTATAAACTTGTACGTAAAAATATTTCACCTCATGTACGTCAAGTACAAAAATATACCACTGGCTATGTCCGTACACATTCATTGAACTAATGCCAAGTCAAGGAGGCCAAGCCAAGCACCTTAAGGTCCTGAATTATATGACCCTGGACAATTATTTGGTGTACTTGATCCTCTTTCTTTATAATATTCCTATAAAACTTGCCTTTTATGAGTTGAAACTTCATAACCTTACCTTATAGTTTCTACTTCCAATGTTTCAATCTAGAGAGAGAGAGAGAGAGAGAGTTCTCTCTCAAAGCAAGCGTTAAAGCCAATAAATGAATGCTGTTGCCCCAAGAACAAAATTTGAGGTCATCTAAGTGGTACATATGGTTCTCTACAATTACAAAATATCTACTGAAAGAAAAATGAAATAGAGGAACTTTTCTTGCCTACTGTCAACGTAATATTAACATTTTCTCTAATAGCTCTCAACAGAACAATTGAACTTATCGTGGTAAAAAAGGTACAGCCGTTCTAAAAAACCACGATACCAAGAGTGATTGCTGGTATCTCCAATAGAAAGACAGGAACTTGAATGATTATCAAACAAAAGGACGTAAGAAACCAGGAAAAATCTAACTTTACCAAGTTTGCATGCATCTGAAGGGTCCTTAGAGAGTACCACATCATTAGGAGACAGATACTATTGACTACACCAGGGAAAAACAACTCTGAAGCATGTCTAATGTTCTTCCCAACTTTCATTTTAGGTAAAAGAGATTTCAAGAAAAGGTGATGAATTTTAACACTAAATACCTGGCAATCAGATGTCATTTTAATATTTTATCAAAGTCGGATCAGCTAGAGTTTACCATTTATCGTGAAAATTAATGCAGCCTTATGACAACTCATAAACTAATTCAACTCCATCTGAATAATCTGAATATGCATTACACAACAAAAGAATAAGAAGAGAATGAAAACTCTAACCAGCTATCTAAAACCACACTAGAGCAATATTACCAAATTAAATCTATAAAGTAAAATCATGAGGGAGAAGGAAGTGAAATACCTTCCAAGGTACAAGGTTAACAAGTTCAACATACTTGCCACCCCTTAACGCTGCTAAATCAACATGGCAAGGGCTATAGTCAACCCGAAGATGAACCGGCCAGATATCAAATTTCTGCAACCAAAATCCAGTAAAATCAGCTTCAGCTATCACGAAATGCACATAACAGTAGCAAACTGATCAAGCAACCAGCAACACCACTCTCACACTAGATCTGGTATATCCACAGATGAAAGGATTCAAATTGCAGGCAACAGTCGCAAGCATTTTTAGGCAAGACGAAACAGTTTTTCTTTTTCTTTTTTTCTTTTACCTTACCTTTTCACAAAGATAAATAAACCTATCCAACTGCAAGCTTTTAAAGTTTACCTGAAAGGAGGCAGCTATATGTTAAATTTGGCAAAAGGAACCTCCAATTTCTCACCTGAAAATAAGGAAGCAATGCCTCTTCGATGACTGCATCACCCCCAACTTTGGTTCTCTTTGCTACTATGTCCGACTTACTGAGACTCTGTGAAGTACTTTCGGATGGTGTAACAGCTGACTTTGTTCCTCCAAAGAAGCTGATGAGAAAATCTAACTGGTTTTGATGAAGATGTAAACGCATTGGGAGGAGAGCGATGCGTAACCTGAAAATGAAAGCATCATAAGTACAATCACTTCATTACAGGTTTGGGATGAATTCTTTGTTGAAAATTAGATGAGGAGCTTTGTGTTGAAAAGCAACAAATGCTAAAGCTATACGCGTGAGCAAGCAAGAGAAATCCGCATGTGAAATGATAAAAACATGATGGAAGGAAACAACACAGTACAGTTTGCTTATCACAGTTATTGCACGAAAGAGACCATAAGTGCCTTTATCTAAAATTTCTCGCACAAAACTTTTGTAGGCTGGATTCAGTGTGAACAATTAATGATGTGCATTCAATAGCCCAATTTTTTTCAGAACATACATATGAATGATGAGACAGCCATGGGACTTAAAAAGGGCGTCAACTTGTTCCAACATATAATAAGCTCAAACTGAAAGACAGTCAAAGTATTTCGATACTTCCACATATTATGGATGACGTATAAGACATCTCTACTTTTCCCCCCTAGATGGATAGAGTATCTTAGATAAAGTATCTGAAAACTTGACTCTAAATCGATTGAGTAAATTTTTTATGTACCCATATTTTGTGCCACAATCCTTCAAAAAAGGATGAAAAGATTGGTAAAAGTTATACATACAACAACAACATTAAACCCGGTGAGTTCCCACAAGTGGGGTCTTGGGAGGGTAAGACGTACGCAGCCTTACCCCTACCCTAGAAGGGTAGAGAGGCCGTTTCCATTAGACCCTCGGCTGGGTAAAAGTTATACATCTTTGTGAAAAATTGTTAGGTATGAATATGGACAGATTTCTAAATAAGGTCTCAATTGAGTGCCCAAATAAGCTCAATCCTTTTTTGACAAAGGTAACAGTTATGTATTATAAAAAAAGAAGCCCAGCACAAAGGTTGTGCTTGGTAACTATTTACAGATTCCAAAAGAAGCAAAAACCTATCCAAATAAGCTCAATCCTTTTGATGGTTTAATAGTGTTAACAAAATCAATTGATTTTTTCCATTTGTGAATTCAATGTTTAATAGAAAATGGGGGACACATAATGGCCAAAGTTTACTGTGAATTGCCCCTTTCCACCAAAAAGAAGGTTATAAATATTGTTTTTCCTTTAAATTTCTGATTTAAGTAATTAATTTGTTTTAGCATTTTACTATTTTAGAGAACTAAATATGTTCCTGCTCAAATGCAAACATGGAAAAAAGACTAAACGAGGTTATGGTCCCATTTGGTATGACACACAGTATATTCCGTGGAAACATAAAATGAATTTCCCCACAAAAACTTCCATAGGAAATGTTTTCTCAAATGGAACTATTTCCCAAATAAATTTCCGGTGTTTCTTAGGATATGAAGTTGATGAATGGTGGTAGAAGGTGGGTGTGGGCCATGGATGCATGCTTGATGATAATCACAAGTATCCGGTGGAATATTCGAGGAAAATGCCCTACCTTTGAGTGCAATTTGAATTGTTGATTCACGTAATTGGAAATAAGCAATTAGGTTTACGACGAAAACCTAGTGCGCGCAAGCTGGATTGCACGCTATTTTTATTTAAAAAATGATAAGTAACAAAAAACCTAAGACTTAAGAGTGTGATCTAGTAGTCAATGAAGTGGGATAAAAAACATGGTATACCAAGGTTAAAGTACCAACAGCGACAAAGAAACACTAGGTAATTTCTTTCCCCGTCCAAGCCTTTGTGGCAAGAGTTACCTGGTGCTGGTACCTACTGTAATGGGAGATAATAGGTAAATGGTCGAAATAAGAGCTAGATTGACTCGGACACAAACGTTGCCGAAAACAATAAGTAAGAAAGGATTTTAGAATTGTTCACATGTTATAATCGTGGTATACAACAATAACAAATTCTTAAAATTATTGTCATAATCATTTTGTAATATCAAGTCATGTTGACATTCGTTTGTAATACAGGGTATCCTAACAAGAGTGGTAATATTAATTTTGCTCGACTTCGTCATTCTCTCTTTTAAGAGTCCTTTTTCCCTCTTTTTTTAGATTAACCAAAGGAAATTTCATAATTGCACCGACTCTTTCTAGTGTTTTATTTTCCTAACTTTGGCAGAAGCCGAATGGGTAGTGTGTGCGTTGCGTGCGTTGGGGGTGGGGTGGGGGTCTATAATCATTTTTACGCTGGCCATTAACCTACAAACACATAGGAGTTCCACAAAAATATATATAGCTCAAATAGTTCTATTTTTGTTATTAGGTCTTGGTTCCATGGTCTTGATTTCATAACAGGTTATAGATAGTTTGAAAGCTTTACCAAACCCTCAACAGGTCTAGTAGCCTTCCACCACCCAAACCCATTTATACTCACCATATAGTCACCCATTTTTCCACCTCTAAGGACAAATAATCTGCATTTGTGTATCCCTCTAACAGACAGATAAACAGCAGATTAAGCACAAAATGGACAAATACAGTAAGTCATGAGCATCTCTATATAATGATACATAAAGGGATTGATGGACAGAAAAGATATGTGAACTTCTGCGCAAGTATACTAAACAAAAAAGAACCAAGTCAAACGGATTTGTAATAGTAAAAGACTAGTGATAAACTTCTTTTCTAACTGCTGGGTGGAAATAAACGAGTAAATGTCATCATGCCTGAAGTCTTATGTTTCTCTATGGCGTAGACTTTGTTTGTCTTTTCTCCTTCTAATTCTAAAGCACATAATTTCGAACTACTTTCTAGTTACCATTTTTATAACCAACTATTCAGGCACTTGACTTCTGAAAGCATCCAAATGAAACTATGCATGCATATAAAAGGTATTACAAAGACATGCTCTCTTGAAATAAATCGAGCAAATTATGGAGATGACAAAGTTTCCCCGGAAAAGAGAGACCGGTGCAAAATTGAGAAAAAGTTAAAGGGAAATAGTTAATATACCGGTACTCCTCAAGAGGGATAGCAGGATCAGGTCTTACAGCTTCAAGATCCAGCTTAAATGCTTTGGAAGAAGACTTCCTTAGACAGCCTTTTGATTGATAGTACCCCAGCACCTTGATCGTCAAACAGAAGAAAGAATTTTAAATCCAGCATAATTGATGGTAAACTATTTGCAACTCCAAATACGTGAAGAAACTTTCTATACCAGTTTCCAAGGGGCAGCATTACTGTTGTCTTTAACACAGAAATCATGAACTGTTATGGATTGTCTGGATACCCGAGTTCCACCATCAGGAAAGATGTCATACTGAAATCGCATTCCAGAAAGTGTCAGTTCTAAACAAACAGTTGTATCCCGCCCACAAGTTCCTGTTGATTGCTGTGCAATATTCTGAACATTTTGCCAGTCAGATCCTGCATACAATCTCCAGATGATATTCATGTTATTAAGAACTATGCGACCCTTAACATTTTTGTTTTCATCAGGTTCACTGAGAATGCAAGAAGCCTCAGATTCGGTCAACTCCAGTGAACCAGCTTTTCTGTTGACTTCTGAAACATGATTATCTAAAATTCTTAAAGAGTTGTCACCATACCATCCAGTATTTCCCCTTAAATCATCACCACTCCTCATGGGACTAGGTGGATATCTAAGATTATCCTTCGACGAATGGTCTGTGAATGTTAGTTCAGACAAAGGACATAGGTCAGACAGGAAATATTCTTCAATTAACTGAGGTAGCTGTTCAGGTGATAATGAAGTCTCACTAGTTTCTTGTCCAACTACAGGAACTGAGCCAGTGAGAGGCGAACTATTCAAGAACCTTGGAAAGTCTTCATTACTGTAGTAAAACGTCTCGCCAATGAAGCTATTATTCGGTGACAGATCGATGGGTGATTCACGATAATTAGCTTGGCCATCCTCCCCATGGTCCAGTTGAAATGCGTCTTCGCATATTTCATCCATCAAGTTGATATTACCACCTTCACTACTTACATCTCCAGTCATAGCCTGCATATCAGAAGTTGATACAGAATCCACGTCAAAAGTGCAGAATTCTTTGCCCTCACGTGCCTGTTGAACATTATTCCATCTTGTCTGCAAGTGAATCACGGATTCTTCCAAGTCAGGTGCAAACAGCTGTTGCAATTGAGCAGCTAAACGTGTCAATCCACTAGCTGTATCATGGCAAGTGTTCAGAACAATCTGTGATTCTGAACAATCAATTTCCCAAAGACCCCCGTTGTCAGAACTGATTCTCAAAAGAGCTTCAACATCTGCCTGTTGAGCAACTTTAACATACCCAATCTTGCGAAGATGCTCTACACTGTAGACACTGCCAGCATAGTTGGGTGCACGCATAGCAGAAAGAAGCAGACCCAGATCCTGTACAGTAATTTTGCAACTGCTGATAACAGAATCACCAACAGTTGTACTGGAAAGCCTCAAGGAAGATGCAGCCAACAGGCATGCTACATACTGCTCATCTATTGCTTCCTCGCAATAGGGAGAACTTGATTGAGAATCAGCGCATCCCTGGATCATCAATTTGTTTAGGTATGGCTCATAGCTCAAGGCAATGTCTATCAAGCTAAGGATAAAAGAAGATTCAAAAGGGACACTAGTTTCACAATCCTCTTTCTGCACATTACTATCACATTCTTGTTTAGTTTCAGGAGAGGGTGCAGCGAAAAGGGAGAAAATTGTGTCAAACCAATCCAAGCGGCCCCCAACTGCAACAATAGTGCCACATCTGATGGTGATGGACATGGTACTGCTCCGTGGATCGTGGAAGTGGATAATATCTGAACCCGACAACTTAGCAGATAATACATTTGAACCTTCTCCATCACCACGGCTGCTGGAAGAGTCACTGATGGAGATGAGGAGAAACTCCTCACCTGGAACTCCTGTAATTGAACCCCACAAGTTTCCCTCACCATGCGTCACCCAGAGGAAGCTAGCACCATTTGTTCCTCCAATATCTAAAACAGATAATAGACCAAAATTCAGAAGTTCCAGTCTAAAGCTATGCCAAGAACCAGTAATTTCATTCTGAAGCGAACCCTTATTATTCTTCTCCACGACTTCCTCATTAATTGATATGGTTACAGAATCACATTCAACAAGAACTGATGATTGAGAGCCAGAACTCACTTCTTCAGTATCAACAGGAACAAGGTCCAGTCCCGATAACCTATCAATCACTTGACTCAGAAGATCATTTAACTTCACCAATTCTGATTTGCTTAGAGCAATTGTAACAGGAGATAAATGTGCATGAATGCAGAACCCAGAGCTTATAATCATTTCTTGTCGAACATTACCATTGAAGTCCTCCGAACCCTTAACAGCGGTTACAGAGGAAAATTCATATCCTTTTCTTCTGAACTTCTCTAAGCACCGTGCATCGTCTGAACAAGCAAGCTGCTTGGCTCTCTTCATTATCCAAGGACCAGTCCTGGCACTGTCCAGCCATGAAAAGGTAACAACAGAAGGCCCTCTTCCATCTGATGTGGTCATTATTTTCTGTGCTAAAAGTCTATACTTTGGAGCACTTCTAGAGGTAATTTCGGCATTCTCTCCGGACAATGATGTAATTAAGTTGACATCAAGCTTTCCAAAATTCAAGTACAAAGAGAACAGTGTAGCCACAGAATTCCGACTCTTAGAACTAGTAGCAGCACTCTTTTTAGTTGCATGACTTGCTTTCTCCCCAGGAATTGATGGTGAAGATACATCAAGAGAAATAAACTGTTGCCAAGAGTAATAGCTCTTAAAACCATCATCATATCCACAGGGGAAAGACAATATAATCCTGGCAGTTGGAAGAGATACAGTGCCCCTGAAACTTTCCCGTTCTGAAATTCTTCTAGTGCCAGAGCAAGGCCTAGTCCTTCCAATCCCTTTGGATGAATCCATATGCCTATGCTCACGGGCCAGAGTGCCAGTCATTTCAATACGATCCATAATTTTCTTGAAAAGTTCTGAGGTCTCACTTAACAAATCAAAGTTTACCCAGAAAATAAATGGTGGCAACTTCAATGAAAAAGATGTTGGCCCAACAAATGAGTTTCCTGAAGAACTTTTTGTGGCTTGGCAGAGGCAAGCACCAAAAGTCTTAAGCAATTCTACCTGCACTACGTTGTCAGCAAACATACTTATTTTGTTCCTTGGATGAGTGAACCCATCTGTAAAATTCATCCCTAATGGATTAGGAGCAGCAGATGCATTCTGATTATCCAGATCAACATTCTTGGTGGACCAATCAAGAGGTGGAAGGGCAGTTTGAACTGCATCTTGAATTACTTTAATGTCATTATAGGTACGCAATTTGAAATCAACTGTATCGTCCTTTCTTGAGAAGTGATCAGTAAGTTGCATATGCTGAACTGTTGCTTCAAAATTCATTTCCTGACGCCGTACCTATTAAGCCTTAATGGGTTTTAAAGTTAATAAAGGAGTTGTTCTAAATTCAAAGAATTTTAAATATTATGAAGTAAAATCAACAACAAAGAAATGGAACATTACCTGCAACAGTAGAAGCAAATCTTGAAAATTTGCACTTAAATAATGAACACAAAAACCAGCATTCCCTTTATCAGCATCCACGCTGCAGCAATGTCTCTCTTCCTCATCGATAAAAGAGAAAAGAAGAGATACTTTAGCAACCGTTGCCCTAAGATTGGTTTCAAGATGCTGCTGATCTGCAGTGAATGTCAAAAGAAATTAAATCAGTTCTTTGACAAAAGGGCTGACCTAAAATGCTAAGACGTCATTACTGAAGTCCCCCACTAAAGCGACTGAACAATCTCAATCTTCATACTTTTAAATAATATATATTGAGCTGTATAATCCACCCAATCAGGGAAACAGAAAAGATTAAAAATAAATGGGAAATACAAACTAAATCGAGTATCAGCTCAGCTTAATCATCTTAAAAGATAAAAAAGAATTTGCTTTTGAGCTCCTCCCTGTACTCAAGTCTGTATATTTTCTTCACTAAGCATGGATTAGCCTTGTGTGCACTTACTTTTGCTATGTCTAGAATACTCTGTTCTAACTGCCAATGGTTTATATGAATCATTTTTGCAACAGAAATAACTAATCACAAGGCAAATCAGCACATTTTCTGCCAGGAAGAAACTAGGATAATATATGTGGTGTGTGTTTGTGCATGTGGGGCCAAAGAACATACCAGAAGGAATAAGCAATGACCCAGAAGCAAGGTTAGAGGCAGCTGTTATTGCACTAAAAACAGAACAAGTCCAATTCCACATCCCACTGCTTCCTAAAGCTGACTGCGAGTTTCTTAGATCATCAAAACATTCAAAAAACTGGTGCACACTGCAAGATACAACCATAAGAACATAAGCAGATACAACCATAAGAACATAAGGATGTATCAGCGCAAGTAGATCCTGCTTCCATTAACAATTTTATGTCATGCTATCAGTATAGGAAGTTGAAAATTCAGTGTCGACGCAAAAGCAATATGTAAAACTTCCACATGCAATTTAAAATCATAATGATCATTGTAAAGAGCTAGTATTGAATTGTGTGACCATCACATCTAAGAGCTTGAGCTATTGGAGAGAGCACACTTTTATTACTGAATTATGTCGTCAAGATGCTTCCTTACGTATGGATCTGACTCTTTTTCTTGGGCCAAGCACGTGCCCCAGGCTCTCTGATTGAATTGTGTGACCATCTCATCTAAAAGTTCAATCCGCTAGAGAGATCACACTTTTAATTACTTAATTATGTCTTCAACAACTACTATAGTGGTAAAGCTGGAAAGACTTCAAATTTTTGAAAGATTAAACTATTCAAGGCCAAATACCTAGAAAAACGACATTATAAGGGTAGATACAACTCCTACAAGACATTGCAAAGGGTTGAAGCAACAAAAGGCAGAAAATTTATTCTGTTTCCCCCAAGACACGTGTTACAAATGCAACTGAAACTTAACAGATACTGTTGTATTGAAGATTAAAACTTAACTGAAAATTTATTCTGTTGTATTGAAGAATGAATGTCGTCCATTGATAACCATATTTTTTTAAGGTTTTCTACCTTTTTGCTACACTTCTTTTATACAGGTGTTTTTATTTAATGCATTAATAAAATGATTAATTTGTCAAAAAAAAAAATGAAACTTAGCAGCATGTCAAAGAGTTTGCATTTCTTTGTAAAAGATTAAAACACATATAAACACTCATGAACTCCCTCTAGAATTATCATAATTTAAAGGTGCTACTGCATGATCAGTAAAATGCAAAAGGGTATCAACCTTTCCCCAAAATCTGGTTCCTCTTCATTGTTGATTTTTCGGCTTCTACTCACCCAATCCGATATAAGACACGACTCGGACAGCAAGGCTTCCCTCACTGGTTCACTGTCGAATGCACGTTCAGCAGAAAATGCTTTAGAAGCTGGAATCACCTCGTCCATACTGAGCATAGAAGTATCTGCCCTTGTTGAATCACAAGTCCCTACTGAATCACAGGGGAAAAACTCTGTATCCTTCTTCTGCCCCATATCTTTTAAAATTCCCCACAAATATATTAAGCATCTGATGCTACTCGGTTGAAGTTTGATTACCAGAGGATCAATAGAAGCATCTGCCTCCACTTTGCAAATATCTAGGGACCCATTTCTCCAAGGTATAGTCAATTTTAGGTTCCCAGCAAGTCCGCCTCTTTCCCCAGTTATTACTGGGGTTGTGACATTTGGTGAACAGCTTGACCACTCACCTGTAATTGTTCCTGAAGCGCATGGATTCGGTTTCTTATCAACAATCTCATCAATTTGAAGGAATTCAAGAACTGCTCCACTAAATTTGATAAAATTTGTCATTTGAGTCAACCCAAGAAAGTTATCATCCACTGCTTCACTATCCAAAGAAGCCCCTTCCGAGATACATGTACCACATTCCACTTCAGTTACTCTTAATACTAAAGTTTGGCAAAGCCCTGTCCTTTTCTCCTCACCTAAACAGGGATCAAATGCTATGATCAATTTTCTAACTTCTACATGAAAGCTAGTGAGCAACCACTTAACCATCTTAGCAATGGTCTTGACTCCTTCATGAACATCAAAAGCAGTTGTTTTAGCACCACCCTCGTCTACATTATCATCATTACGGTTTCCCAAATTTTGGTTAACCGAAGCTTTGGTTGAAAGACAATTTCCGAGTGTACTTCGAGAAAAGTTTGCGTCAGGAGCAAGCACAAGCTCAAGTTCATCCACTTCTATCCGACAACCATCCCCTTTCCAAGGCATTGTCACAAGCAGAGAGCCAATTGACCCTTCTTGCACATACACGGCTGCTGTGGAACCAAACTGAAAGATGCAACACTGTCATAATCAGCTAAAATTAAGCATCTCTTTGGATAATGAAGAAGAAGATGCAGTGGGTTGTAGATAGGCAGAAAGGAAATTCAAAAATACCATGGTTTAATATTATTGATGCTTTGGTACCTGACTAGTAAGATAAAGGGAGTGATACATGTAGTTGGTTCTCTAACTAAATATCCACCACCACCACCACCACCACCACCACCAAACCCCCCGCAAAAAAAGAGGTTTCAGGGAGAATAAGCCCAACAGGCAATACAATCCCTAGAAAACAGGTGAAAAGCAGGAATTCCAAATTGATCAGCTCTATGCAGGTCATGATCTCCTATGAAGTACCTTAAAATCAGCTAGCTCTGCTGAAAAAGGCTAGCGAGTAACTTTCATGTAAGAAACACCTAAAAAGCTTGAAACCTTCTCTGGCAGCCAAAGAATCTGGCTTTCTACCCTAAAGGATACCATAACTTAATTTTTCAATTAAAACACACTTCTATTCTCAAATAATTCACCAACCAAAATGTGATAACCCTCGAAAGAGGAAAAAGCTAAAGTTAAAAGGGAAATGTGGACCTAAAGTGTGGAGATCGAAACTATTACCCTGCCTTTCCAGAATGCAAGACAAAGATATTGAGTTCCAGGAATGATTTCGAATCCAATTACCTAGACTTCAACAAGGCTCGCCGGGCAGGAGTAACCATTAGAAGAATTTTAGTGGCAGCACGTAAATATATATATTTTTTGAAAGGTTAAGTGACACCACATAAACATTGAAGCAAAAACAGTATTTTGTCTGCCCTGTTAATTTTCCTCCTCTTTTTATTTTGGTTTGGACTCCAGGGGTGATGCCAAGCATTGTTAAAGAAGCAATGTTTAGCTGGATCTTTAGAAGACGGAAGAGAAAATGTAGAGGATGGGATGTTGCTCCTCTAACACTTATGTGGACCATATGGAGAGAGAGAAATAGGAGAGTGCTCTTTGATGGAATAGAGGATTCTGTACACTTGAGGAATAGCCTCTTCTCTCTTCTTCTTTTTATCGATGCATCCACGAGGTTCCTATTTGTATAAAGATTGTGTCGTTCATAGAAACATAATATTTTTGTAAGGTTTTCCACTTTTTGATACTTCTTATATACGAGTGTGTTTAGCCAATTTATTTATTAAAAAAAAAA
>AWOL01S0208721.1:0-10027 GCA_000715115.1 Nicotiana otophora
CTTGTAAAGCAAAATATTCACTCCAACTCACTAACTGTTTATGACATTTGATTACAACTCAATATCCTAAAACACATTTACTAGACTAATTCGGAAGAATACAAAGCAAGTACTCAAACCAAGTAAAAATAATTTATGACACTTTAGTTGATGTGTAAAAGGATAGTTCAGAAGTTCAAAGTCAATCCTATTTAAACACGATTTGAGATCATCTAGGAGTCCTATTCAGAGTCAACTTCCTCTTTGATAGGACTCCTACTGTTCCAAATATTTTATTTTTTACGATCCCTCAAAATCGTACCTTGAGGCCGTGATGGAGCCTAGCTGAACTTGCTAAGCAAATCGACTCACAATCCACAAATAAAGTCCATTTCCTTTAATTAACAATGATATAGCATGAGTAAAGAAAATAATATAAAAAACAGTAATAATATCCGATAAAGTCATAATACAGTCTAAACACTTCCAATAGCGTACAACCACCTAGAGTAGGTGGCACAAGTACACGAGCAAACTACGGAAAGGAAACAAATCTGTATACATCGCAAGCTATCTGAAATACAAGTAGATAGGAAATATATAAGGAACAGGGACTCGGAAACTGCGAGGTAGATCCATGAAGTGCAACTCATCCTATGTCTTTGTGTAGTCTCCTAGCTCAATCAAGAAGCTCTGCTAGGACCCAACTAAGGATCTGCACGAAAAAATATGCAGAAATATAGTATGAGTACACAATAATCGGTACCCAGTAAGTATCAAGCCTAACCTCGAAAAAGTAGTGATGAATCTAAATGTTTTTGAATACTCACCGCATAAATATTATAACAGAACTAAGAACTGAAATAGCAGATAATATCATGAATAACAAGAATCACAAATATCAATAGTTGAGGTAGAGGCATGCTCTTCTAGTATAGAAATAATCATAATGTTACTCAAATATAGTACTAAAAAAATAGCATGCTCATATAACAATGCTGAGACTACCAACTAGCATATAAGGATATCAAATAACGATTATCAGTTAAATTAGTACTACTAAATGAGTCAATAATACAAATGCATGCTCATACTGATACAAAATCCATGCACCCCAATACACAATCCATGTATCAACGTAACCTGATAAAAAATTAATATATTGGCCCAGTACAAAATCCATGTACCGACCACGCTCACAGGGCCCAAGGTAACATGGGTAATCACCTGACTCCAGAGGGACAAGATCCAAATCCAAGTGCAAAGAGCGGTATAATAACATTCCTCATAAATCAATAACTGATCATCATGTCCAATGTGCCATAACTGTATCTCATCTACACGCTTACCCTTCGTGCCAAAATCCTCAGTCCAAATCGCATATCCGTTATTCAAAATATATCTATATGCTTAAGAATTATAGATAAAAGGTGCACAAATACTTAATAAATATCATACAGATATGTGTTCATGAAATTTCTATGTGATTACGAATAATTAAGCAATTTAACATCTCAAGAATAAGTTCGCATGCCTTCACAATTAATCAAAAGCCCAGGAATGCTTTCTATCATTAATAAGTGAGAAAACATAATCACACAAGTCAAATAAATCATGAATCAAATAAGATACGTAGACAAAACAAGGCATACAACAATAAAAATTCTACTCCGGTCTTGATATAAACTCGGCAGATGCATATACGCTTGCCACCACGTATATACATTACCACCAATAGCTTAAACACATAGCAAAAAAGTCAAATCCTAGGGTTTTCTTTCTTAACAAGGTTAGCCAAGAGACTTACCTCCACCCGGTAGCCTAAAATTCGTCAAAAATGCCAGATCCTCAAAATTCCAACTCCAAACGGCTCAAATCTAGTAAAATACAATCAAATAAAATCAAACAAAGCCATATAAGTCTAACCCAATCAATAAAGAATGAACGTTTAATCAAATACACAAAGGCAACAAAAAAGTCAACCAAGGCCTGCTTCCCGAAATCCGATAAAACTCACAAATCCAGAATATCCATTCCAATACGAGTCCAAATATATAAGTTTCATTCACAACCGACTCCAAATCGAGGCTCAAATCTCAATTACTCACTTTTCAAAAGTTTTGCCAAAAATTCACAAATTTCACTTTAAAATCGAAGCTTTTAGGTGTAGAAATTCATGGAAAATCATGATATAAAGTCAAGTTCAAGTGTAAATTGCTTACATCCAATGATGTAGTGAAATAGCTCTTCAAAATTTCTCTCTCGAAGTCACTCAAAATATAATAATGTGGGCAAAATCCCAAAATTCCCATCTTAAGTACTCTGCCTAGGTATACTATTCGCGAATGCGGCACGTGCCTCGCATTCGAGTGGGGGCTCACGAATGCCAAAGCCCCCTCCACTTCGCATATGCGACCAGCTCCCTCGTGAACACGAAGGTGTGTCTCCCAACTCATCTTCCTTCTTCGCGAACGCGACGGCCACTCCACGAATACGAAGAGAAAAAACCTCAGCCCCCAAATCCTTCATCGCGAACGCGATGCATCCCCGCGAACGCGAAGAACACCAAACACCAACAAAAATCTGGTGTTTCAAAACTCATGAAAATGGTCCGAAACTACCCCAAAATACATCTGAGCCCCCGGGACCTCGTCCAATCATGACAACAAGTTCTAATATCTAATCCAAATGCTCAAAACATAACGAATAACATCAAAACTAACAATCAATAATCAAAACGCATGCCAAGTTTCTCTTAAGTTCATTAACTCCCAAACTAAGAACCAAGCGTTCAATTCAAGCCTAACCAATCCAGATTAAATCCAAACTTTGCACGCAAGTCCCAAATGTTAAAACAAACCTATTGCAACTTTCGGAATAACAAATCCGATAACCTCGAAGTCAACCTCCAGTCAAGCCAATGAACTCTCCAATCTTACAAATTGTCAACTTTCGGCAAATAGCACCAAAATATCTTAGGAACCTCCAAATCGAATTCCCAACATATGCCTAAGTCTAAAATCGCCATACGAACCTATTGGAACCACCAAAATACCAATCCGAGGTTGTTTACATAAAAGTCAAACCTTGGCCAGTTCTTATAACTTAAGCTTTCAAAAATGACACTAAGTATCAAAAATCACTTCCGAACCTTCCTGAAGCCAAATCAACTATCCACGGAAGTCACAAAACAACAAACATACATACAAAAAGTATTAATTATAGGAGAACGAGGCTCAAATACATAAAACAACCGGCTAAGTCGTTAGACCATTGCTATTTTTATTTCTTTTGACTACTTATCTCTTGCGTCTAGTTCTTTGATTGGCTCTCTAGACTCTATCTCTATACCTAAAATAGTGAAGGAGGCGTTGGACCATCCTGAATTATATGATGCAATGCTTGAGAGATGCATACTTTAGATGAAAATAACATTTGGTATAAAGTTAATCCATAGGGCTCTATGGCAAAACCTAAGGCAAGACTTGTGGCTAAAGGATATTCTCAAACATAGAGTGGATTCTTTAGACACCTTCTCCCCAATGGCCAAACTCACTTGCGTCTGCTGGTTCATTTGTCTAGCAGCTTCTGAGCATTGGCCTTTATATCAGTCTATCAACATTGTGCTTCATGGTGATCTCCAGAAAAGGTGTATATTTAGCAACCACCCGGTTTGGTTGCTCAGGGGAGTATGAGAAAGTGTGTCATTTGAATAGTGCTTGTATGAAAGTGTGTCATTTGAATAGTGCTTGTATGGCTTGAAATAGTCCCCGGGCTTAATCTGGCAAGTTTGGCTTGATCAGAGGATTTAGCAACCTACTAATTCAATATACCAGAAAGATGGAGGAGACAGATGTCCACTATTTTTGGAGGTGGGGAAGTGGAAGAGGTAAACTTCTTTTCTTGAATTTTATAGATGGCCAGTTCTGTATATATTATACAGAAACTTAAAAATAATAGAACAGGTAATACTACATTATGGAGTTTATATCTTCAACTATAAAAAGCTTATCATTATCCCTTATGACTTCAATAGAGTCAATTTCTGCTCCTTGTTCATCTGTCACCAGGGCATCTTTTGCATCACATCCAAACTTCTGACCTGCAAATTAAAAACAAATAAATCACCCAGACTATCAGATTACCATTGCTGAAACAATATGGATCCCTCTCAAGTTTTGGAAACTAGTAGGAAAAGATAAACTGGAGAAGAATAAATAGAGGAATTCGTTTGAAAAAGTACCTGCAGTGCTCTTGAGTTCTTCAAGTGAATTTGGAAGCCTAATTAACCTCCCAGGTTCACTGCAATGAGTTCTTCTCCTGACCTCAGGATGACCTCTGTATATGCTAACTCTAAAAGAACATTGATCCTTAGAACTTTCAAAGCCATACCTCTGCTCTTGTTCACACCACTTACGATCAAATTCATCCGTTGCATCGGATACAATTATCCTATGCCCAACTTCTCGTTTTTGCAGCATTTCGCTTAGGTTCATTGATGAAAGCTTGTATTTCAATGTATCATCAATCTCAGCCCCGTTTATTAGAAGAAGCTTTACCATCTCTACGTGATTTTCTTCTATTGCAACATGGATAGGAGTTGATCCATGGCGATCTTTCGAGTCAACAAGTAATCCATGTTTAAGGAGTTCCTTCATAATTGTTAAATCATTCCTCCGAGCTGCTGTACATAAGAGGTCGCCAGCAACATAGGGATCAGATATGGAAGCCCAATGGTACAGAATTTCAAATATGGGATGGTGTTTTGCTGCTATAGCTTCCCATAATGCGGTGTTACCATTTACATCTGCCATTTATCAGACAATCAAGATATTAGATACCGCTTGTCCTGTCAAACAATTCACTAAGTTTTACAGTGATCATTAATGGAGGATGTCCTACCTTGCAAGTGTATGTTACATCCATGTCTCAGAAGCACCATTACACATTCTTCGTTCCCTTTCGATGCTGCTATATGCTGATTCATTGCGCAGAGACATAAAATGTTGCAATACTTATTATAACAACTAGTGCTAAATATAAGGCACAATGGAAGTGAAAGATCTATATAGCCGATACCTACTTGTTGGGAATAGCCGAATAGGTATTAGATTTGGTAGAAAACTTAAAATATTATTATTATTATTATTATTATTATTATTATTATTATCGCTATTACTGTATGACAAGAGTGAGTTAGTCTAGTGGTGAGCATCATCCACTTCCAACCAAGAGGTTGTGAGTTCGAGTCATCCCAAGAGCAAGATGGAGAGTTCTTGGAGGGAGGGAGCCGAGGGTCTATCGGAAACAGTCTCTCTACCCCAGGGTAGGGGTAAGGTATGCGTACACACTAACCTCCCCAGACCCACTAATGGGATTATACCGGTTGTTGTTGTTGCTATTACTTATATATATTTATCATTTTTTACTTTCGCTTATACTTTATTTTGGTTATGATGATGATATGATTGGAACTTACAGAAGTAATGAGGATTCATATCACCCACCCCTACTTGTTTGGGAATGATGCGTAGTTGTTGTTGTTGTAGCAATTAGTACAATATTGGTAGAAGCGTATAAGACTAAAGGTGGTTTTCGGGACATGTTGAAATATTATTGCTTTCAGTTACTGCATTAACATTTTTAGCATAATGAGTTGCTTAGTTTTAGGATGAATTTCAATTTTAAATTTCTATTAGATTGTTTAAGTTAGTTGAGATATTTTAGGTTTGTTGAATTTTAAATTATATAGATTTTTTGTTCCTAATTGGCTATTTAAAGCCTTGTTATGCTTAATAAAATTATTGAGAGACATTTTCAATCAATTCTTTTAATCCCAATCTTTTAAAAAACCAACAACATACCAGTGGGGTTCTTCCTTTAGAGTCTCCAATATCAGGGTCTAATCTTGCCTTGAGAAGCTCATCAAGAAAAGCAGCATTGCCTGTACTAGCAACAGTAAGCAAATTGATGGACATGTTCGGATCACTATCTTCTTCCCCAACTTCAAGGAACAAGTCTACAAGTCTTAAATCCTTGAACTTCTTGTGATGCTGCAATTAACACAGCTTAGGAAAAATATTAAGATTGAGCTATGAAATGACACATTTGGAACCTCTTCTAAGTAGCTGAAGGAAGAACCTGAAGGAAGTTCTTCATCATGGTGACATTATCTTCTTGCCTGCTCTTCATTGCTTCAATCAAACAAGTTGTTCTTATCTTCAAGAGTTGCGAAAGTGTCCTGGTTCGATACGTATAGCTCTGAGGCCTACAGCAAAATGCCCCAACTTCTCCCAACATGTCCCCAGATTTCAATGTGCAAACAATCTGCTCATTCTTCATCTCACTATCAATCATTTCCACCTCCCCAGACACTATGATGTAGACCTCATCTGGCGATTCATTCTGCATTATAACATCCTCCCTTGGGGGTATATATTCGGCCTTCATATCTGCAACCTAAGCAGTCACTAAGATTAGATACACACCAGGAATAGAGATTTTTGAATGCTTCGTGCTAGTGTATTGCATAAAATAATGTTGTCTTACCAAGTGTAAGAGAATTTCCCTGGAGACACCCTTGAAAAGATAGACCTTTTCAACAGTTGGTAGAAATAAATGAAGCCGGATACTCTTGCATATCGTCTTGGGAAGTTGTTCAATCAGTTGCTGCTGGTTTAAGCTCTCTGCCTTGAATCTTAAACACATGTAAGCCAGTATTTGCTCCTTCAGTCTTGGGGGCAAGCGATTTCGACAAACAAAGTTTGATGCTGATTGGATGCTATTTCTCTGCATAATACAATGACAATGCAAATCAATTGAATGCTTTAGCTCATATACACTATGCATTTATTGGAAAGGAGCTTACAAATTCCATGGTGCGACGAGTTCCTTCAACGACTAAATTGGTCATGTTACCAATAATGTAAGCAGTGAGGCCAAGATTGAAGAGCATGTAGAAAATGATGAAGATCATTTCCACAGTATTGACAGCATGGAGATCACCATAGCCAACTGTAGTCATAGTGGTGATAGACCAATACATTGCAGAAATGTACCTAATCCATAGGCTTGTCTCTCTGAAATTTGGATTCACAGATCCTAACCAAGTATTTCCTTTGTGGGGATTTCTATCAGCTAACAAGTAGTACAGACATCCAGCACAGTGCACTGAAAACAGTGTTACCTGCATGTTTCATGCCATGGACTCATTCATAAATCTTTCTTTTCTTTTTTTTGGTAAGGAAAATTATTCTTTACTTTTTTCTTCAAGTTGGATCAAAATATTATTTTTCTGCAAACTTACAAACAGAAGCCTTGCACATCTGACCCAAAAATAGCTGAATCTCATGTCCTTTTCAAGTCTGCCAATGGACATATAGAACAAGTGTAATTAATATAAAATTAGGTGACACAACTTTAAGTATTGTGCACTAACACTTTTATACCATTCGGTTAAGTTACTTTCAATAACATGTACTCCATTTTATTATAACAAACATGATATGTTAGCATGGAAAATAAAGTAAACAACTTATTATAACATGTTAATAAACGTCGATGATGCACGATTTTATACACTGTCAGTATATATAACTTGAAATCTTCAGAAAAAAAAAAGGAAAGTAAAGAAATTAGTGAGACCTGGTAAAGAATTGCTTAACCTTGCGAAGACGCCAAAATCTGAGCATCCCTAAAACGGAGTAAGAAACACCAATTTGATGTTTGCCAGTGAACAACAAGGAAAGAGCCTCAAATGGAATGGTGGATGCCACATCCATTAGAAACCATGTTGATAGGTATCTGTTTCATAATTAACCATAAAAACAAATTACTACTGTGTCATTTTAATAATAATCAATAACGGGGCACTTTTCTGGTGCTACAATCTGGTTAGAAATGTTTTTCAGCACTTAATGTACTCCAAACATACTAATTTCGAGTAACATGTAAGATAGTTGCTTTGCTTATGATTAAATTTAAATACATGAGAAAAGCAAATTAAATTGCTTTTGCGTTTCTTAACCATAGATTATGTAGTATTTTTTGATGTTGTTGAATGACGAGTTTAGATAAGAATTTTAAAAGTCGATTATAAGCTCAAATTGTCCCTAATTTAGGGGTTGACTCATAAGTTATTAGCTACTGGGTCAATGCATTGACTAGCTCTACAAGTAAACTATTTAAATAAAGTTGATTAACAAACATTCAAAATAATCTGATTTATCAGCGGACAAAATATAGGGTGTGTTTCGTACGATGGAAAATATTTTCCATGAAAATGTTTTCCTGGAAAATGAGTGGTTTTATCACTTATTTTTCCCTTGTTTGGTTGGTGAGTGAAAAGAATTTTCCAGAAAATATTTTCTAGTGTTTGGTTAGAGAATAGAAAATATTTTTTACGAAATAATTTTTATACTACTCTCTTCACCCCTTCTCCCAAATCCCTATGTTTCCTGTGCTCTTCCCTCCCCCTTCCCTCCAGATACCCAATATTTTCAGGACTTTACTTTCTTCAAGAATTTAATTATTCTTTTAAAAATTCATATAAATCCAAAAGGAACTAATATGTTGTTTTACTTTTTCACGTAAAAACAACGTTGAAATTGATGTTCCATAACTAAAACGAAAATACTTTTTTTTAGTTGAAAAAACAGTACTCTTTCTACAACATGAAAAAAAAGTACTCATTTTATTGAAATGAAAGAAAATATTTTTTACATCACGAAAATAAAGTACTTTTTTTTATTGAAATGAAATAAAATACTTTTTATTGCATTATTTTGTGAAATGAAAGAAAGTACTTTTATACATCATGAAAAGAAAGTACTTTTTATAGTTGAAATGAAAGAAAATATTTTTTACATCACGAAAATAAAGTACTTTTTTTTATTGAAATGAAATAAAATACTTTTTATTGCATTATTTTGTGAAATGAAAGAAAGTACTTTTATACATCATGAAAAGAAAGTACTTTTTATAGTTGAAATGAAAGAAAATACTTTTTACTACATCATTTTGTTGAAATGAAAGAAAATACTTTTTATACATCATAAAAAGAAAGTACTTTTTTTGTTGAAATGAAAGAAAATACATTTTATTGCATTATTTTGTTGAAATGAAAGAAAATACTTTTATATATCATGAAAAAAAAGTACTTTTTATCGTTGAAATGAAAGAAAATACTTTTTACTACATCATTTTGTTGAAATGAAAGAAAATACTTTTTACTACATCATTTTGTTGAAATGAAAGAAAATATTTTCTATATATCATCAAAAAAGTAATTTTTGTTGAAATGAAAGAAAATACTTTTGATTGCATTATTTTATTGAAATGAAAGAAAATACTTCTTATACATCACGAAAAGAAAGTACTTTTTTTGTTGTTGAAATGAAAGAAAATACTTCTTATACATCATTTTGTTGAAATGAAAGAAAATACTTCTTATACATCATTTTGTTGAAATGAAAGAAAATACTTTTTATTGCATTATTTTNTGTCGATGATGCACGATTTTATACACTGTCAGTATATATAACTTGAAATCTTCAGAAAAAAAAAGGAAAGTAAAGAAATTAGTGAGACCTGGTAAAGAATTGCTTAACCTTGCGAAGACGCCAAAATCTGAGCATTCCTAAAACGGAGTAAGAAACACCAATTTGATGTTTGCCAGTGAACAACAAGGAAAGAGCCTCAAATGGAATGGTGGATGCCACATCCATTAGAAACCATGTTGATAGGTATCTGTTTCATAATTAACCATAAAAACAAATTACTACTGTGTCATTTTAATAATAATCAATAACNAAAATAAAAGAAAATACTTCTTATACATCATGAAAAGAAAGTACTTTTTTTGTTGAAATGAATGAAAATATTTTTTACTACATCATTTTGTTGAAATGAAAGAAAATACTTCTTATACATCATGAAAAGAACGTACTTTTTTGTTGAAATGAAAGAAAATGCTTTTTACTACATTATTTTATTGAAATGAAATAAAACACTTTTTCTACGTCATGAAAAGAAAATACTCATTTTGTTG
>AWOL01S0208742.1:10447-27583 GCA_000715115.1 Nicotiana otophora
AGTTTTTTGGTTTGTCTTTGAGGTGTATGGTTGACCTATTCAATGTACAAAAGGATGTTACCACCAAATTATTGTGTCAAAGGCAAGGCCGGTTGTTGTGGGAATGTGGGGTAGTTGATGCTTGCTATGTGGTAACCAAAGTTGATTTTGAAACATGAAAAGGACTATTTGAAGGGACAAAACATAGGCAGGAAGGTCAATGGTTATTGGCTATTCATTCCATTTCAAAGGAGAATGACAGATGCACCAATTAAGATCTCAAATCTTTTAGCAGTGTATATAAAAATAGCGGACTGCAATTGAATTGGAATATGGGGGTTTGCTATCAAAGTCCAAAATCAACCACCTCTTTGTGGGATTGAACCTGTTTCTTCTTTCTTTCTTCTAATTTGGCGACAATATAGCTATCTCCGAGGCGAATGATTTTGAAAAGAAGAATTTACTTAAATAGTGCATGTTCAACCGCTTAAACTGAAAATAGTCGATGAATATATAGTATATATATAATTCATATATAATATTTGTATGGATGTGCATAATCCATATAATTTATGTATACTAGATATGAAAAGTAAACAATGAATCTGACCGGCTATATATGTAAATATTCCTTTTGAAAATGAGCTAACAAGCATGTTAGGAGAAATCAAGATAGCTCGAAAAGTATGTTAGGAATGTGTGACGAATTTTAAATTACATAATTAATGTTTCTCATAATATAAGTAATTTACTTATATAGGAATGGAAATGCAAGATAGCATGGAAGGTAGTTCTTTCCTTTCTCTGTTCAAACTTCAAACGTGAGCTGAACAAACCATATGTGGGAAATTCCATAGCCAAACATCGGATTGAATAACATAGTGTTTTATGTCGGGTTAACTTTTTTGTAAAACGAGAAATCAAACAAGCTTTAAGGAATTTTATTGATACGAACTCTTCTAAGAACGTGGTTATTGGCATTAATTGGAATATTTAAAAGGAAAAATCAATCATACTAACGACTCATATTTCTTTTCTTCTTCAAATTTATAGCATTTCTAATGTTTTTCTTTGCAAATTTTATCTTGAATACTTTATTTTGCTTGAATTGTTTTTTACTTTCTATTACCTTTCTTTTCTATCTAAAGAAATAAGTCTTTGGAACCAAGTAAAAAATTGTTACAGAGTAAATTTGTTTCCTATGAAATAGTAGTATAGTACTATAGAGAGCATTTGGTGATATTTGTAACGGAAGTTTAGGGGAATTATTGGGTCCCCTATCTTTAAACCGGTTTTGTGAGCCCCACCTAACAGTACTTTTGAGAATTTACTAAACATTCATATTTAATTGAAAAATAAATGGATTTAAACTCGTCACTTCCATAATCCATACCAAACTTTCCTTTAACCCCACTCTTCGTACATGAGTTAATTTTATATATGCTCGTTGAATTTTATTTACTGTTATAGTCAAATCACAAAATTATTTTTATAAGTAATTGAATATTATTTGCAATAATAGTAAAATCATAAAGTTTTATTCATTATACTTATAAAGTCATAAAATTATATTCTAAAATATTAAAGTAACTGAATTATACGCACAATCATAAAAGGTGACTTTACTATTACGTATAATGGATAAAATTTTATGATTTTGCTATTATACTAGGTAAAAATTCAATATTTAGTGAGACAAAAAATAATTTTATATCTTTAAGTGTTATAATGATAAAGTTCAATAGTTTACTACAATCAAAAAATAATATTATATATTTACTGTTATAATAAATAAACTTTCGTGATTATACGTAAAATTAACCCTTCATTTTTTTATCACCATCATACCTTTATTATTAGGCAACAAATCTAGTACTTAACATATATAGTTGTGTAAATATTGAGTGGGTTAAGCTACTTTGAAATGGTAAAAGTGTTCCGAAATGCCTTAGCTGCTAACAATGACAAGCTGCAGTTAGGTCGTTAAGACAATTATTTCACTTAGTATTTTTGTAGTAGAAACGTGGAAAGTAGTATGTGCTAAAAAAGCAACACGTCTCATTAGCTGAGCGTACGTGGCCTTAAACCGTTTCACCCTTCCATCAGTATATTTAAAACTGCATCGACTTTATCTTAATTTTCAGTTTTCTCAACTCAGTCGGTCGTGGCACCTTTCCAAGAACAAAATTTCTGCCATGGGACAAGGCGAGGAATCGAAGACCAGAAATGAACCCAGCGTTGAAGTTCAGGTACATGTCTACCTTTGACTTTGATTTTTCATTATGTAGTTGCAAATATGTCCCACAAGTTCATGACATATGAATGATTAATATCCAAAACTAAACGCTACAGGAAAGAGGAGAAATATTCTTCTTTTACCGACCAAAAGTCGGCAAAGAAGAAGCACATGACCCCAACGATGTCCAACGCTTATACATCGTTCTCCGTCCAGAGTCCGGCGAACATTCCGTCGAAGTCAAGCAAGATCCCCATTCCGGCAAGGAAGGTGAAGAGCTCGGTTCTCATACAGACCCCGAAAAACCCAACCGCGACATTTCCTCCGATAAGGAACATTCCGGCGGTGAGGGTGGACATGGAACAGAAGAAGTTAACATTGAGAAGCAACCTTTGCTCCGGTTCATTGTAATGGGCCGGAAAAGTCTCCCGGATCCAAGTAAGAAAACGGGGCACCGACCATATTGGGGTTTCGTGGAAATGGTGACAACGAAAATAGACGATGTAAAAGCAGCTCTCAAGGGCGAAGAATATGACACGTCAACCAGAGGACACCGTGTAGTAGCACCAGCTAGAGCTGTAGGAGAAGGAATATATCGAATTCTGCGGCACAATCCGGGGAAGAGAATGCATACTCATTTAGTTTACAAGCTTGAATTTCCAGCAGAGGATGAGAAAAATGAACCACAGGAGCAGTTGAACATAAAGAGAGAAGGGTCATTTCTGATTCAGATCAAGAACCCGAATTTACATGGAAGTGGAAAAACTCAGTTTAGGGGACTTCAGAACAAGAGGAAGGCCACATTTCCTGCACATTTACAAGGTGAATTTGGGCAGCTGAGATACCATCCAGCGGATCCTCCGGATTTTTTGAACTATGAAGGATGTGAGTTTCTGCTGATATCTGCATCTGATGATATAGAAGAGGAGTTGGGATTGGAACTGAAGACAGAAACTGAAGGAGGAGAAGAAGCAGAACATGATCAGTCTTGTTCGGATTTGGTGAAGACTTTTGGTGAAACTGCTCCTATCCGTGCCCTTCTTAGAGGCACTTGGGTTTGAACTTTTTGAAGGTAGAAGGCGTCTTAACTCTTAGGAGTACTAATTATGTAGATATTAGGTTTGTCTTTTAGATGTAGAAGGGTACCTTGTAAATGGTAGGACTATTGTAATTAGGAACACCGTTCCTGAACCTATATTTTGTTTAACAGTGAATTAGGACGTTTGACAAGTTGTACTTGATTCTGCTACTTGTATTCTATAGATTCCTATTATGTGCAAGTCCTTACAAGCTGGCCTGGTTTTACAGTTTAATCTTCGCCGTTATGTTTCACTCCTATGTTTTAGCTGCCAATTACCTTAGTCTTAAATAAGTGCTCTTTTATAGTGCATCATGTACTTGTTGATGTGGTACTGTGTGTGGAACTAAACATTAGTAGCGCGCATCACCCCGCGGTGCTAAAGAAAGCACGTAATTTCTAGAATTCCAATTGCTTAGTATCTTGTAGTATTGGTTAATATAGACAGCACGTCTTAAAAAGATACCCGTTAAAACAAAGGAAAGAAAGTGGTAATCACCCTAAGAGGTGCAAAACCCTTGTAATAGTTCTAACATCGTTGGAACACCACATCAGCATAGAAAAGTCTCTTTTATAAACATCTGAATCAGATCTTTTAGCCTTAATTCCGTTTTTGTTTTTACTTGGAACCATTTCGTGCCAAATCCAACTTAGATAGATAAGACGTACTTATTAACTGAAAGCAAACAAATTGGATCCAGCTCTTACAAGGAGTGAAGAATGAATAAGCACATTAAGCTCTCCTACCGTAGTTTCAGGGCTGGTTTCAAGGTACACTAAAAGAATTACCTGGCTTGGGAGCGGATCCCTTGTTGAATCAGTTGAAATGCTTGTAAAGAGAGACAGAGACTGGACCTTCTCATATTGTCCAGAACCTGATAAGAAGATGCAAACAAATCCTTCCGAAGATGGTAGAAGCTCTCAACTCAAACAAACAGACGAAACTGATAAAGGACATAAAGGAATCACAAGACAAGGATTCAAGATAAGTAGGCAAACATTCGCCTGAAACTAAAGAAACTATAACACAATGCGGGGGGGTGGAGACAATAGCTATAGAGCTCCAGCGTGGGAATTACAAAAGATCATCGAACTACTTGTGTAACACAAACCCAAAATTTGGAGAACATTACAGCGCAAGCATTACAAACTTCCTGGAATTCAGTCATACTATCAGCAGGCTCAACATCTGAGCTGAGCGACTGTAGGAGGAAAATGATACCAAGCACCTCGCTAAATTAATGATTCTAAACATCTAGAAGTGATATTTCTGTTACAGTATTAGTTATAATGTTATTGTACAGCGAACAAGAAAGAGACTCTCCAAATGCCCCCACCATTTTTCATAGGTGAATGTAGAAATGCTAAAAAATGACTACTCAATCTACATAATTTTCTCAGTTCTGATTAAGCTCCCCTTGGGATAAACAAACTGCGTCACAGTTGCCAAAATTCGCCGTGGGGATACTCCTTGCTTCCATCGTGGAGCGGACTAAAAAATTCCAGAGTTAACTACCAGATAATCAGCTTGCAAGACCAAACTACAAGCAACAGGATCTCAGAGTAAAACATCAAAAGTCATCTGGACCTTCATCTTTCATCACTGAATTGGGACCATCGTCAAATCCAGAACCTGGGGCAAGCTCATTAAGATCAAGAAAGCGCCTTTTCCCTCCACTTTCAACATCATCTTGATCTGGACTGCTTGTTCTCTTTGGTACATTGTCTTGATCTGCTGTTGTCATCTCAGATGGTACATCAACAGGTTGCTCAGCTTTCACCTCCTGATTGTCATTGTTTTCCTCTGTGTTTTCACTTCCCATTGAGAACTCTGCATTATCACTTGCATCATAGTGCTCATCGGATCCATTTGACTTCTCAGGTTTCATTGACTCGGTCTCAGATTCTGACAGCTCTAAATGGCTATAATTGATACGGTTTCTGGTCGCCCTGTTACTGCGTCTTAAACCTGACTGAAGGTTGCCCACTGACCTCAACTTGGTTTCTCTTCTTGTGCGGCCCGGCAGTTTCTTAAATCTCCGTGGCTCGTCGCTCTCGTCACTGGCACTTAGGGAATCTGCTTCATCTTCATCCTCCTCTTCTTCATCTTCAGGATTTTCTTCATCCCAGTGGTACTCATCATCTCCTTCCGAGCTACTTGACACCTTCCGACGTTTTCGTTTCCTTAAATATTCCTCATCATATACCGCTTCACCCATTATATCATCATCACTGTCAAGATCTGCCTCATTTTCAGATAATGCTTCAACAAACTCTGATGCAGAATAGCGTTGGGGTCTCTGCCTCCTACGATTGCTGCATGTAAGAAGAGTACCTGTTAGTCAATTAAGGAAAGAACCAAAGAGATCTCAAAACACATGGAGCAAGTACCTTCGATCTAATAGTTCATCTTCATTGTCTTCGTCATATTCATCGTATTCAGGTGATTTAGGAGAACGCACTCTGAAAGACACATGTTGAGACAAGTGTGGAGGACTACCCAATCTACCATTTGTAGAAGTTTCATGCTTTGTGGCAGCTTCTCCCCTCAAAGTAGGTTCTGGGGATGGTTGATTCTTCCTGAAAGGAGACAGGAAAGAACATGTCAGCATATTACAAAAGACAGACGGGGAGAGACTTTCCAATAGAAAATCATCCTTACTTGGTTAGCTTGATAGCCTCATTAATTGACCGATCGTAATCATCTGTGCAATACCCAATGTCCAATTAGACGTCAAATACTTGACCATCACATAAGCAGGACCAAATAAAATGCACTTACCAAATGTGTAGGTCACAGGCTTCCTACCCCGCAAGGCGCGTCCACCACCAAGACCATCCATATTTAGCATGTTATCAAGCATCAATGCCTGTCTATGTTGTTTCTTCAGCAATTTCTCTTTCCTCTGCACAAAACACAATCTCAGTACCGGTAGTCCCATAATATGAAGTCACTGAAAAACGGAACCACTCAGAGCTTGGGACAATGAATCATAGATTACCTTGTGGACCCTCTCAACCTCAGGAAGCATGTCATTTTTCAACTTCTTTCCAACAGAAGCCTCTGTTCTATTTTTACTCGAGAATAGCTTCTCCTGTAGTCACAATGAAGGGACTTCACAATGAGGTGATAGCGCTTTAAGGTAACAAAAAGTGAAGAAAATAGGGAAAATGGAGCAAAAGGATAACGTTAAAGAAAGCGGTGGCATTAAGCTGGGAGGGATGTCCTCCAAACAAAAGGTGGTTACAACTTTCAAATTGCTTCATTTTAGTAGGGAGCGAAAATTTTCAAATGGAAATTGCAAGGTTCATCTGAAAATCTTACTAATTCAAATCAAACCGTTTTCAACCTGCTGTTAGCTAAACATAACTTAACCACAAAGTGAAATAGGACAGTTAATCATTCAGACTGCAAGTATCAAAAAAGAAATACCTTTTGACCCAGATTTAAGTTGACAAGTTATCAACGCAGTTAATAAATGATAAAAAACCAATCAACCACATTTTCAAATAAAAATTATCTTCTAGGGATAGGAAAAAAAGATGTACTTGTGTAGAGTTGATTATCAGACCACCAAAGATGATTTCCGTGGATGTAACTGCTTTTTGTTTGAAATTTTATTTGCAGTACACTGTTACCTTCTTTTTTTTTTAGAAGGTAACATAGTACACTGTTGCCTTATTCGTTTTGTATTTCCCATTATTTCTTTTTTTCTTTGTTTTAAAATCTCAATAGTTCTTAGTCTTCCCTAGTTTGTTTACGCCCTTTTCTTGGTGCCAATTCTTGGTAAAACTGAAAAATCCAAAAGTTGCCTGTTTTTTCTCTTTTTTTTACCCTGTGATGTCATCTTTTGAGTGTGTAAAAAAATGGAAGCAAGTTAAGCATCATGATGCATTTGTTTTCCTATATTCATTGGTCAGAGCTATAAAGTTTTAAATAAACATCTCAGAGTATAATATTACTTTTCTGTGATGAGTTTGCTTGATTAATAGTATTAAGTGTATCTCTCTTCCATCAAAGAGTTCTTGTAGACAAACTCATATTTATTGTTTCATGAATTTATACAAACTTATCTCTTTTTTTCAGAAAGCAAGGTAAATCTCAATAAGTTTATGTTCTTATCAAGAGATAAAAAAGAATCATGATAATTTTGTGATTTCATCTACTTTATAGTGATTAGTGTCTATCCAATACACCAATGCAGCACTCTCAAAATTTGCTATATGCACTAGCCCAATCATCTCATTGAGGGTAAAATGTGAAGTTTAAAGTTAAAATGTTTCTAAAAATAGAAAGGTATCATTCTTTTTGGGACAAACTAAAAAGGAAAGAGTATCAAAATAATTTGGGACAGATGGAGAGTCAGAATTCACAATTTCAAGAGTTAACGAATTTGACAATTAGAAAAATTATAAAAGTTGTATAAGGTAATAATACTAGTCAAATAGTGTACATTTTGAGACGTCCCAAAATCAAACAATTGGAGTATAAATTGAAAGAGAGGGAGTATATGGCAGTGTTATCAAAGGTGAAAAGCGCAAAAAAGCTCTAAGGTCTGTTGGGGCTTTAAGCGCAAAGCGCAAATAAAGCGTGGGCTTTAATGAAAAAAGGCACAACCGGAGAAAAAGTAAAAATATGTATATGTAGTCTAAGACTAATAATTATAAGCATGGATAACAAATATATAGACAAAAAAATTGGAAAAAATTTACGATAAAGTGAAATATCAATTGTTTAATGATGCCTTTTCAGGATTACACTCATTGGCAAGTAAAAGTATGCCTAAGAGCCTTGATGCGATACTAAAGCGCCCACAAAGCGAGGCGAAGCGCTCAACATGTTCTGAGCCTCGCTTCAAGGCTTAAGCGCGCTTTAAGCACACCTTTGACAACACTGGTATATGATAGGAGAGCAAAGAGCGAAATTCCAGAGCAAGGGACTACCTTTAATCTGATACCAAAACCACAATAGATTAAGCATGATTGTGGAACTCAAAGATCTTCAGATCCTTTTAAGGACATTAATACTAACGAATCCATGACCTTAGTATCCTATAATTCTTCTCAAAGCATTGTTGCACAGACGCAGGAGATTGTGACAATCATTTTTAAGAATTATAACATAATGGGTAGAATATAAGCAACAGACCATGATAAGAACTTACAGAAACATCCCCGAATTCATCGAAATTAGTTGCAACAGTTTCCCACTGGTAACATGAGTTAGGTATTGCCGGAACATTCTTGCCCTTTCCTTTCTTGACTTCAACCTTTCTAATCTCTCGGTACAATCGATGCCCAATGACAGGATCATCCTCATACCTGTAAATGAAGTTAAAAGCAAAGAGACTTGAACAACATATACCATAGGAAATATCTATTCTCCACCTAGTGCTGTGAGAACCTATAAACAATATTACGTAATATCTAAGAAAAATGGAAGTATTGCGAGTGAAGTTATCTACCAGTACGAAATTCCATGAGAATCACCGCCAATACGTTCTTTTCGGAAAAGTGAAAGGCGAACACCTTGTTTCAAGGAGTCGTCTATGTAGTTACGAATATCTTCTTGCTGCAAAATAACCAACAATATTGGGACCTCAAATGACATTAAAAATTAAAAACTTCAGAAGGGTTAGACATAAAATCCAGAGAAAGCTACATAAGCCTGTATATTATCCAGTACTAAGTGCTCAAGAAGGGGTTAAAGCACTCCTCTGCCTCATCACATCTTTGTTTATAAATTAAAAAGAACTTTGCCTCACCACATTCCATCTAATCCTTGATCTTCGGACTAGAATGCTTTTTATACTTCTCTTTTCCTATTGACGGAAGAAAATTACATGTGGTGCACCAATCTCTACCATTTAGGTGCGATGATGTGCTGCATTAGAAGATTCCAAAACCAGATATTTGAATCTCATTAAAGACCACTTAGACCACATTATGAAAAATAGGCTAAAGGTATATTAACAATCACCTAGCTTAACCTTTTGGTAATTTGAAGTGCCTGCTTCTCTTCCTTTTCTTCTTTTGAGAATAAATGCTCTCTTATAAACACGATAGATGCCTGTATGATGCAGGAAAGTCCTGTTTACTCAAGTTTTCTTCCTTTTTTCCCCTCTTTTCTCTGCTTCCTTTTTGTTGGGGTGCAAACACGGCCCCCTAGAGTGAAACTAAACTTAATCCCAGAAGAGATCAAACATAACTTAGACACGTCTAGTAAATGGAGAAGAGTCACCACTTGAAAGAGGACAAGGATGAACTTCCAAAACTACTATACCCTTCATTTTATGAGATGTACCAAATGCCTGAGAATACTTCTAAGACAACTACGTCGTCAATCCACAATGGCAGTCCAATTTCACTAATCAAGAGTCAAACAGAATCAATCTCTGCCTATGATTATAACTTATATTTTTTTGGTTGATTGCAATGGGAAAGATTGCAAATTCAGGTAGATTCATATAGTTTATAAGTGTCTAAATTAAAGAACAAAGTTATGTCTGATTCAATTATGATAACTCAGTAGCTATTTTCTTATCTTTTCTGGATAATTAAACCAAGTCAAACTGAACCGCCGAGAAAGTAACAAATATGGTTTAAGAAATCATTAGTCTTCAAAAATCATTGATTACCCAAATAATAAGTAGCTAATCACAAACCTGTCTCTGGAACCAAGTGAGCCTGGAATTAACACAGTAGATGGCAAGAATTAAGATAAAATAAAATTTAGATGCAAAATACCTCAACACGAATATCACATAATGCTTTCAAAATCACCACACGAACTGCAGGATCTAGTGCATTATAAGCTTCAATTTCAGCCCTGAAAATTCAAAGGGGCTAGTTAACATGCATAAACTTTTTTTGATAAGTACATACACAAACCAAATGCACTTCAAGAACAAAAACCTCTCTAACTCACCCATGTGAAGCGACTATAGGTAGTTCCCCTTCAGCAACCTGCAGAAAGTTATCAGTTAGTTATTCAAAAATATGTACAACTAAAGCTCACTTCAGTTTGTTCAAATGGTTAAGTTACCCAATGCCACCAATCTCTTAATTTCCTGCACAAAACCGTAATCCATGTATTGTGTCCAAGTGCCACTCGGGTAACTGGTGGAATTGCCTACAGAGATGGGGAAAAGTAATAGAAATGAGAAAATGGAAAGACCTTAAATTGGTAGAATTTCAATATAAGAGCATTTTAAGCAAATCCACTCACAAAAACGTTAGTCTAATTACTGGGGATGAAATGTGTGTACACATGTACCAGTGGTGATTCAAACCATTAAAACATCTTCTCTTTTATTGAGTGTTAAATCACTGAAATATTAGAAGCACTGCTTTGATATAAAGCTCAAGGAGAGCAAAATTATATCTCTGAAATGGCCTCCCTATAGAGCATAAAATTCAGTTAGACGAAAGCATCAACAGACCAGTCTCCTTAACCATTAAATGTTAATGTGAAGCTCAAAGACAATAAGAATGGGGATATAGCATGGAGGCAAAGATCGTGTGCCTAAAAATGTTTGATTTGAATGCAGACTTTTGTTATCTGTCAAGCATGGGATGGATTGACAGTCAACTTTGAAAAGCTAAATCATTCTCATGAGTTGTGTTCACCCCAAATGCAATCCATCGTTCTTTTGGTTGTTCCCCCAAAGGAATCATATTTACTTGGAAGCAAATAGGAATCCCTCCCTCGGACACTTGCTCTGTCACGCACAAAATTTCAATGCAAAACCCCTAAAACACTACACCTACCTCAAAAGAGTTAAGTTTGACCTGACTAAACAGGGAACAAGAGTAGTAAACAGGTGTATGCACACAGCATTTCTCCATCACGAGTAGCACCACACATGTACGGTTTTCTCCTTCGATTATGTGAAAATCAGCAGGACATATGCCCAACTCAAAGAAGACCACCTCTTTGGGTTCTAACCTCTACGTCGTACAAAGGCTAGCAAACCATAAGGCCACTAACATGGTCTACCAAGAAGTTACAAAGAGATCCGGATCAGCAAAGTACTGCTATTATGTTCCAATCAAGGCCTTCACCCATCAGTTTTTAAAAGAAATCTTAATCATTAATGCTCATTCAATCATATCAAGAAAAGATCACCATTGTCTACCGCTACTTAAGATACAACGTGTAATGAAGTAAACCCCATGCTTTCCTCAAACATAATAATGCATTTTAGGCACCGAGTCCCACCCCTATCTTGAAGTGTGACAGGCATGAAATGTCTACCGTGAAGAGACATCTCTTTTAGAATCCAAGTCACAAGACCTTTATTAGCATTTAAGGGTAATATTTAACCTGCTAAACAGTACGTAATTATCTAAAACCAACACCTACAATGCCCAACATCAGCACCATGTGATAGGAAATGCTACTACTTATCTCAACCCCCTCCCCGTTGAATGCAAGTTTGCTGGACCAAAGGGAAAAGACATATCTCAAAGGATTAGCTCCACAAAAGACACAAGTCCATCACCAGAAAGAGACTGAAAATGATGGTTCTCTACATAATGCTAACTTCAAACCAACTGCATAATTCAAGGTATAGCTGCATTGGTATGCATGTAAAAAGTCACTCTGAAGTTAATTCTACGTGTTTCATGAGAAACATTTTCATACAGATTACAGGACTATGCGATATATATAATCGCAAATCAGTATTTCTCTACACAAATAGTCCTCAAAGTAGTTTCATGACCCTTCTAACAGCATTAAAGGTTAAAAGGTGCAAACTTTGCAGAAATCCTCACTTCCAATGAAGAGAAAAACACAGGAGAGCAGAGAATTCTAGTTTAAAAAGTGGGGCACAAACTCTTTTTCTGATTACAAGCAACAGATAATGCAAGTCAACTTTCCAGAGTAAAATCTAAAGGTTCACAAATACAAAAAACCAGTACACTTAGTATAAGGAGTCGCCACAGCACCAAAGAGAACTAGAGTTAAGTAGGAACCATCAAATACTAAGTGAATGCAGCACCAAACCTGAGTATGTAAAAGCTCAAATTGCACCAAAAGCAATTGAATTAAGACAAAATCACCAACCTTTAGCAAAGGCATATGTATATCACCAAGTGTATCATTTGGAGTAATCAATGCTGTTTCAAATTCCTCCGCTGAGAACTCCACTCTAATATTTAACAAAGGCCTAAAAACCTAAAATCCCCATAAAAGCAAAAAAGTAAGCATTATCACCAAAACAATGCACATAACACTTAAAGTTACAAACTTTAAGAACATACATTCAAGAAATTCAATATGGAAGCTAACTGCCACATGGACCGCAGGTTCCACCGTGGCAACTGTGAAGGCTCGGGCTCTCCCACAAGCTGTGTGACAATCTTGCTGCATTGTTGCCTCGACGAAGACGGCGACCCGTCTTCTTCGCCTTCCTCATCATCATTATCACCTTCTAGAAATTTCTCCTCCTCATCCTCCTCATCCCTCAATAACCTAGCCGCTAACCTTTCTTTCCTAACTCCAAACTTTTTCTTCCTCACTGCAGCAGCAGCCTCCGCCTCCGCCGCTGCTGCCGCCTGTAACCTCGCCGCTGCCCTTTTCGTACACTCCCTCGCCGGCCTCTCTCTCCTGACAACTATATTATTATTACTACTACTGTTATTAGCATTACTATTACTATTACTGTTGTTATAGTTGTTTTCAGCTTTGCTTTCCGAGTGGGTATTGTTTGTATCGTGTTGGATCGAGGGAGGCTGTGGGTCGGACATGATAGTGAGGGGGATCGGAGAAGGGATTGTCTAGGGAGGGTTTACAGGTGGAGATCGTGGGGTTGCATTGAACAAAAGTTGGGGTTTTGGCCAAGAAAATTTTGAAATATTATCGACAGCTGCAATATCTAGGAAGAGGTTCCTGCTACTGCTACTGTAAAAAAAGGAAAGCATCATCCAAGAAAATCGAACATGGGTAATAATCTTGTAAAAATGATGGGTGATAATAAATAATAAAAAAAAGATTTGAGCTTTGGTGTGTTTAGTTCTTGTGGGTGTGTGAAATTGTGTGTTGTTTTTGGGGAGAGGGAAAGAAGAGGGAGGAGAAAGAGAATTTAGGGATATCTGAAAAAAATATTTTGGGGGTAAAGGGAGAGAGTGGCGTGGGATTTGGTGACTGGAACGGTGAATTTGGATTAAATTAGGACTGGAACGGTGAATTTAGGAACTTTCGGAATTGGAATGTGTGTTGTGATTTGTGAATGTATTTAACAACTTTGGTTCAGGGCAAGGGTTTTCACGAAACTGGAAGAATGAAGGATATTCAGAACGACGCCGTGCAATTACGTTGCTTTATATTTGACAGGAAAAATGTTTGGTCAACTGAATGAAGTATGGAAAAAGGGACAAGAGTTGGCAAATTTTTAAGCCTCTAAAAGGAAAGAAAAATAGGAGAGTAGGATTGTTCCCTATAATTTTTTTGTTACATACAAAGAGGTTAGAGGTTGGGGAGACCAAAACTCCCTGACCACATGGAGATTCCATTGATCATTACAGAAGCTAAATTAGATAACTTAGGTTTAATTGTCTTTATGTATCGTTAAAATTAAAATACAACACAAACTACTTCTGTTGTTTCTCTAACTTTTTGTTTCCACCGTTTTGAAACCTCTATGCTCTCTGAAATGAGATTTTGGGTTTTATGCGTGTATCATTTTACCATCAATATATCTTGAAAGTCAATAGTATTTTGTGATGATATTTATCTAATGTGGTGTATAAAATGTGACAAAAGTAAATTTATTGATCGATCATATTATATAGGTCCAAGTTAGTAGACCGACCCCAAGATTTTTCTTAATGATCCGCAATTATGTTGAGGTTCGGGGAGTTAATGCAAGCCGATAAATCCTTCAAACATAGTGGGTGTTATTATTAAAGATTTTTTGTGAATTTTTCACTTAATTGTATTACAACACATGTATTAGCAAGGCAACAATTACCGTATATTTGGAGTCCATATAGCCTTTGAGCATTTGGTGGCTTTTTCCCCCAAGTGTTTAAAGAAATCAATTTATTTTTTTAAGGATTTTTTTATTTCTATACAATATTTGAAGCTTATTTACTAAAATTATCCTAGTTTTATATATTACAAATTAAGGATTACTTACAAATTATACACAATCCATAATTAGTGCCTTAAATTAGGGGATTCAATTACATTATTTTCCTTTTTTTCTCCTCTTCTCTTTCCTTATTTTTCTACCTCAATTCTGTGGAGTTGAATTGCGCTAACCTGAGTTTTTGTGATATACTCAAACAACGTTCAAAACATTTTGATTCTCATCGTTTTCTCCATTATAGATTCCACTCTTTTTAATAAGTACTAGCTTTAGTGTGCGTGCGTTGCACGTGTCTTTCGCATCAATCAATATAGAATATATTCAAAATAATAAAATGGTGCATACATTGAAACAATAGCTGAATTTTAGTATCTTCTATACATGCAAAGATGATGAATTTAGTTGAATTAGTTATATAATATTAGTAACTATAAATATTTTAGTATAGTTATGAAATATAAATATGTTATGTTGTTGCATCTCGCCTAATATCTCTTTAGAATATAAGTAATATAAATTTGGACTATCAATTGACCAGTGACACTAATAGTTTGTTTGGCTAAACTTTTAAAATTACCTTATTTTGAAAAATGTTTCTCGCAACAATATTATTTTAAGAAGTATTTTTGGTGAGAAGCAACTTGTGTTTGGTTAATTAATTTGAAAAATACTTTTGAGCAGTAATTAGTATTTCGTTAAGCTTTTAAAAAGTGCTTTTAAGTGTATTTTTCTCAAAAATATTTTTCAAAAAAATACTTTTAGGGAGAAGCTATTTTTTCTGCTTCTCGAAAAATTCTTCTGCTCCTACTCAAAAATATTTTTTTCCTTCTAAAAGCCTAGCCAAACACCTTAATATAGAATATTTTTGGTAAAAAAAAAAAGAACTTTTGGCCAAACAGGCTATAAGTAGTTATATTACATCAGAATTTGTATAACGGCTATTTCATCAAAATATTATAAAACTTAATTACTGAATATAAATATTTATCTAATTTTTTATCATATAGTGCGCTTCTACATTCCCAAATATATATTTCTTGAAATTCTAATCTATTAAATAATGCATTTTTCATAAAACTCTAGTCACTGAATTAGGCCGGTCTTGAGGAAGTTGTTCTTTAAAAAAAATCTAGATCTTTATAAATAGTTATTATTTTCCTTAATATGTTAAAAGCTTGAAAAACTAAATAATAATTTAAAGTTTTGAAAAAGGATATTTAATGCATTCATAATGAAGCTTTAAAATTAACCCTTCGGGGTTGCAGTTGGTTTGGAGGATGGTTATTCTGGGATCGAATCCCCCTCAATACCTTCTGGGATGAGCCTATCGCACAAGATTTGCTTAGTGCGGTTTACATTCCATGTATGATTTGCAGGCTATTACACAGGGAGAGGTTTACCTAGTGCGCACAAAGTGCTCACCTGATGGACAGAGGTTGTAGCGGTTGCGGGTTTCCCCTCTTACCAAAAAAAATGAAACTTTAAAATTAATGGTAATTTTTTGACAATTGATTTATCATCAAGATTCTAAAATAAATTATGTAGAAAAACGAAGGTAAGCTACTTTTTATAATAAAAGAGATTAAAAGTTTAAAATTTTTCTCGACATAACAAAAATACATGATATATATATTAGAGAATTACATATTTAAAGATTGATTTTTCTAATTTAGATGAAGGTTCAGTAAACAATACAGAATGTATTACGTTTAGTAAACAATATGTGTTAAATAAATCTGATTTAATTTGTCAAGATTCTAAAATAAATATTTTATGTAGGAAATAAATTAAAGCTACTTTTTATAACATAATAAATTAAAAGTTTAAAAATTTTCTCGACATAACAAAAATACATGATATATATATTAGAGAATTACATATTTAAAGATTGATTTTTCTAATTTAGATGAAGGTTCAGTAAACAATACAGAATGTATTACGTTTAGTAAACAATATGTGTTAAATAAATCTGATTTAATTTGTCAAGATTCTAAAATAAATATTTTATGTAGGAAATAAATTAAAGCTACTTTTTATAACATAATAAATTAAAAGTTTAAAAACTGGGTTTTTTCTCGGGTTGAGTCTTGTTCTTAATTTTTTATTTAATATTTATAAGTCTATTTTTTACATGGTAATGAAAAACAAATTGTAACCTAGGGACATAGATTTGTTCTTTCCAACTTTGTATAAAAACTAAAAGAGGAACCATATAATATTTACTTAGACAACAAAAGCAATTTTCTTAACTTAAAAGGGTATGGTGGTTGGTAAATAGAATATGGTTATATGGAATTAGTAAACAAAATATGGTTATATGGAATTGGTAAACAAATATGGTTACTTGGATGTAGTTTCGTTGGACAATTAAATCAACGTGTAATTGTTGTTTTTAAATTCTTATATATTAGAAATTCTTACATAATTCAAATAAGGAAATATATTTAATAGTCAAAATTTTATTGATTTAAAAGTTCTGTTCATACAACGATTCATACATTAAACAACTATTTTTCAACTCTCATACAACAATAATTATAACAGAATACAACTTAAATACAATTTCGTAAGTATATCGTATGTCATGTCTTCTTCTTCCTCTTCTTCTTCTTCTTCTTCTNAGTTCTGTTCATACAACGATTCATACATTAAACAACTATTTTTCAACTCTCATACAACAATAATTATAACAGAATACAACTTAAATACAATTTCGTAAGTATATCGTATGTCATGTCTTCTTCTTC
>AWOL01S0208766.1:0-41413 GCA_000715115.1 Nicotiana otophora
ATATATATATATATATATATATATATATATATATATATATATATATATATATATATACTTTTTTGGCTATGCAATTAGTTTCAGTCGACCGACCTTTTGTATTTTTTCCAAATATATTCGAGTAGTCCATAAATTTATCTCACAATTTATCTATATTATATAAAAAGCACGAAATCCCTTAGCAAAATATTATTCTACTTTTTATTCTATTAAGATAGATTTTACACTAGACAAAATAGTCATTTAATTATCTTCCTTATAAGATTTAGGACTTTGAAGTCAAATCAAACTTTGTTTATTAAAACTTTTTGTTTACCCTCAAAATCAGATAACAATTGAATTTATAAGTGATTTTAAGGATGCATGATTTAACTCGATATAAAACGATAAATTAGATTGCAATTGAAATAAGTAATGGAAAAGTAAATGCAAACCACACGAATTGAACAGTCTTAGCCCTGAATAATTAATCACCTTCGAACTGGTACTTCGATCAATATCAAGACAGAAAAATGAGAGCTTTAAAGAGAGTAGTAAGAAGTTAAAGAGAATAATAATGTAGTTTTTTGGAGTGCGTGTTACAATGTGTCCAATGAATAATCATACCTCCATTTATATAGTAGAGGAGTCCTACTTTAGGTACAATTCTATAAAAGGTAAAAGATCTCTTGATTCACTGATTGTTAGTTCCTTATTGATTCGTGCCGAGATTCCCGCCGTAATATCCGACCGGTCACAGATATTTCGCTCTTCTGTTGGTTATGCTAACAATGTTTCTTCGAGCTTGATCGGGGCTAAGGTCAACTCCGAGATTACTGACTTACTGTTCTCGAAGACAGGAGTTTTGGCTCGGGGTTCTAGCTCGGTGGGACTCAGGGTCGATCTTCAGTCTTTGGTTGTCATGTTTCGAGCCTAGCCTGCCATGTCGTAGTCGAGCTCGATTCAGACCGTATAAAGATAGTCCCCTCAGTTTTCGAAGAGTAGACAACGAGAAACGAAATGACCTTTTGATTCTTTTCACGGCAGAAATGACAAAATAATCGAAACGTCTCGTCAGTCAAGTCTTAATGGCATTAAATGCTCGTCAGCTGTTGGTCGGCCACTCCTAGATGCGAACCTTTGCTGGAAAACTATAAATACCCCCTCACTTGTTCATTCAAACTTTACATTCAAACCTTATGCCCTCGTACCTAAGAAATTTCAATACTTCCAAGCACTTATATTTTGGTTACTTTGAGCTCTTTGATAAGAACTCTTAATTCATCTTTTTCTCAAACCACGGAGTGTACTCTTTCTTTTTCCTTGTTTCTTCTCTATAAAGAAATGGCGAAAACTTCCAAAATCATTTCCTAAAAGAAACTTCTTCTACCTCGCGGCCAGCTACCTAAGAGACCGTTTCACGTACTGCTGTCGAGGAACCAACACCGAAACCTCCTCTAAAAATGTTCATCAGGAGGGGGGGGGGGGGGGGGGGGGGGGAGGGGGTGCCCGGTCAATGCTGATTTTAAAGTCGAGAAGCCCTCCTCCATACCAGGCCAATGTGAGGAGGTTTCGAGGTACATTTGCTCGATCATAGAGGATATTCTCTTCGAAGTCAAGAAGGATTGTAACTGGGTTGACAAACATGTGGTGGTTCCCGAACCTGACGAAGCCATCACCACCTACATCGAGGAGTTTTTAAGTGTTTACACTTATCCCTTCACGTTGGGCCCCTTGGACCCGTTTATAGTCGACTTTTGCAAAAGATATGAGATAACCGTCGGTCAATCCACCATTCTTTCTGGAGGATCGTAATCCCCCTCCGCTTATTTGTAAGTAAGATCGAAGGGTGCCCTTTCACCGCCGGCACCTCATGCATTTGTACAGTCCCCGACTCTACCGGGGGGGATTGATCAAGCTCACCCGTCGGGCCAGTAAGGCCCCGTTCTCAAGTATCGATGAGGATAAGGATCGAGGTTGGCTAGGCCATTTCGTCCGAGTGAGGACCTCGAACTTGATCCCGGCCGAGCACATGTCGTTCACTGAGAAGTGGAACATATCACGTAAGTATAATTTAGCTTCCATAATTTTAATTTATCACCTTTTTGCCTTCCTTCTTACCGGTGTTCTGTGGTGGTGCAGTTGTTGCTCGGGTCTCGAATGCAGTTCCTCGACTCAAGGAGTGGGTCGAGGGCATCGTATCACAAAGGCCCTATTCCGAGCGCTCGCGGAGCGAGCTTTCAAAGGGCCGATGGGAGGCCTGTTCCCATGGTGAGATGTTATTCATGGGTAATATTTGGTTTTCCTTATGCAAAATTCTCACCTGCTTTATTTCTTTTTGCAGATTTATCCAAAGATGTCCAAATGAGACCCCCATCTAGTAACGATGACATCCCAACCAAGTCCCCTGCTCCGAAACAAGGTGAAGAGAAAAAAAATAAAAGGGCCCCGAGTTCTCCGAGCTCGGAGAAGAAAAAGCCAAAGAGAAGGTTGGTGTGCAAGTCCAAAGAAAGCACCAGCGGTCGAGAACCACCTTCGAGTTCTCTCTATCAGCTGAGGGATGAACCTGAAGAAGAACAAGAGAAAGAGACCTTCAATCTGGTGGCCCAAGTGTTGACACGACTCGAAGGGAAAGGGGCCTCTGAACCATAGGGAAACAATGCTGATCTTCATCGAGCTAGGGAGGTCGAGGAGGAGGCCGAGACCGAAGCTTCCCGGGACGTAGGCAGTGCGCCAAAGGAAGCTCTCGGTGTGATAGAGATCACCGAGTCACCTTCGTTCACTGAGTCCATGTACAATGAGGCTCGAACGGTGAAAGAACATCCTAATGAGGGAGTCATTGGAGCGGACGATCCCTTCTGCGGCTTCTTTGATGAAGTGGATTCTACGGCCACGGAGGGTGTCACCGGGTTGGGTGATTTAGAGATACCAACTAAAAGCCCATATTTAAGAGCAATCGGACCTTCCTCGAGTCCCAAAATGGTCAATCGATTCCCTGCCCCGAGTGTGGATCCTGGCCAAAAGCGATTCATCACTTTCTCCCTTCCGGAAGACTCCCGGGTCCTCTCCCCCCCTATAGGGGTTGCTAGCTATCTTCGGTGTCTGGTGTCCGAGAATGATCAGGCCAAGATGAATGAGGTGGATGCACCCTATCTGTTCAAGGAAGTGCAACAAACATTAAACCGGGTAACTTTCGACATTCCTCAATGGTTCTCAATTTGTACTTAGGCTATTTTGTAGATAACTCTAACATTTTCTCTTTGTGTTTGTAGGCCTCGGTGCTTCACCACGAGACTTTTCTCCAATATCGGGATGGGCTGAAAGATTTTGAGTCCCAGGTCCGGGGGCTCACTAAGAAGAGGGATTCCTACAAACTTCTCAGTAAGCAGCGTGAAGGGGAGGCCAAGAGCCTCTAAGCTTAGCTCGAGGAGTCTAGGAAGGAGCATGACAATCTGGCCAAGCAGGTAAAGATATTTGAGGTTAGCGATGACGAGCTAGGCTTAGTAACTAACGATCGAAATCCGCAGGTCCAATAGAAAATCGACCAGGTTGCCTAACTTCGAGTTGAGATGGACGTTGTCAAGGCCGAGACCGACAAATGGAGGGGCAGGATGGATCGTCTAGCCTCGAAAAAGGAGGCTGCTTAGGGTGCAACTGACTTCGGCTAAGGTCCATCTTCAAGCAACAAAGGAAAGGGTCGAAGAGCTCCAGTCTCGGCTAAGTTCGGCTGCCTCTGATCGGAAAATTATGGCCAAGGAGCTTGAAACGGCCAAGTCAGTGATGGCGGTGGTTAAAGCCGACGCCGACGAGATGGTGGCCCAATATAAGGCCGATGCCGAGGTACCCCAGGACCGCTTGAAAGATATTGTTGAATACGAGAAGCGACAGTCATGAAGAGAGGCCCTTGAGGAGATTCATGCTCGGGGTTTCGATCTATCGGCTGAGATCGAGACTGCTAAGGGGCTTGAGGCCGAGATCAAGAAGTTGGCCTACCGAGGAGGAGGAGTAGGAGGGTGAAGAATCCGATGGAATCAGGGGAGAAGAAGACCAGGCTGTTTAGATTCCTTTGTAAATATCTTTTGCTTTTTTGTTTTTAGTACTTTGTATACTTTTGTAAGAATCCGATGGAACCGGGGGCGAAGAAGACCAAGCTATTTAGATGCCTTTGTAAATATTTTTTGCTTTTTTATTTTTACTACTTTGTGTACTTTTGTATGTGTGTGTGTATATATATATATATATGTTTTTGTTTTTTTTGTCAAGGCTACTTGGCCTTTGTAAAGACTGTATATAATATAAGGCTCATTTTTCCCCTTCGACATTTTACGATTTCTTTTTTCCTCTGCTTTATTCATTATATTTGCAAGGATCGAAATGCCTAAGCATAAAATAGTAAAGTCATGTTAGGAGGTTCGAACAGGCCTTGCCTTAGACATTATTTTTTTTAAGGCATCGTGGGGGTTAGGTATGACCAGAAACCTTTTTCTCCAAAGTACTTATGATTTTTTAGATTATAGTTTGCCGAAGGTAGCCTTTAGAACCGGTTATGAAATTTTGAAAACCTTATTTTTTGTTACGGGTCTTGGACGTCTCTGAGCCATTTTAATATGGCCGTAGCCTTTAGTTTGGGTGTTGCCTAGTGGGCTTGTTACCCCGAGTTATCCGGGCTTGCCTAAGATAACAGTTTCCGAATAGGGACGGGGTTCCCTAATAGGTCTTGTGCCCTCAGGCTTTCTCAGCCCGAGCAATCCGAGTTTGTTTTTGGGCAGGAGTCCCCGATTGGGAGTGATTTTTTGAACTTGGGTAAAGGCGACCCTTGGACTCGATACCTTTAAGGGATCGGATGTAGGAAATTCCTTAAGAGAAAAAAGAAAAAAGAGAAATTCTTAAGGGACAAGATATTTATCCGCAAGGTAGAAACTTCTCTTTATTCTTGTGCGTAATTGTTACACATGTGTACAAGTTTTGTGCCAGGGCTCGAGCAGTTTATGCGGGCACGGTTCATTTGACCGTTTGGCCCTTACAGTTAATCCTATCGCCTGAGCCGAGGCCAATCAACCATAAAGTTTCCTTTCTTATTAAAGTCGTTATCCGAGGGTGATGCCTCCCAGTGTTCGGAGCCGAGCATAGAGAGGCCTCGAATATTGTTGTCATGACTTTCAATACTGGTTCATAACTGACCTTCAATTATATGTTAGCATGATTTACTGTTGCCTCATTAAAAACCTTGCCGGAAAACCCATTTGGGACAAAATCGGTTCAAGGAAAAAAGATTGCAACGCGTGCTTTCGGGTCTAAAAATCGTATCGTTCTTTGATGAGTGTCTGCAAGTGTTAGTTCATAATGTAAATAAATAAAAGGAAATTAGTGGGATCGTACCTTAACAGTAGTATAGTTTCAAGTGAGTTATGCTCCATTTGTTTGGTAGTTGCTCACCATTCATTATTCCGAGCTTGTACGATCCTTTACCGGTGATCTCGATAATTTGATAGGTCCTTCCCAGTTCGGCCCCAGCTTTCCTTCACTTGGATTTTGGGTGTTTAGTGTGATCTTCCTTAACACTAAGTCCCCGACATTGAAGTGTCGAAGGTAGGTCCTTCGATTGTAATATCTCTCGATCCGCTGCTTTTAGGAAGACAACTGGACAAGGGCCGCTTCGTGCCTTTCATATAATAGATCTAGGCTCATGTTCATAGCCTCGTCTTTCGATTCCCTGGTTGGTTCTTTGACTGGCATTAAAGCTTCAGCGCCATAAACCAGTGAGAATGGGGTGGCCCCGGTACTGGACTTCGAGGTAGTACAGTATGCCCTTAAGATTTTAGGCAGGATCTCCTTCCATTTTCCTTTGGCGTCGGTCAACCTCTTCTTGAGTTTTTGGAGTATGGTTTTGTTGGTCGATTCTGCTTGTCCGTTCCCACTAGGGTGGTAGGGTGTTGATAGGATCCTTTTAATCTTATTATCTTCGAGAAACTTGCTAAATTTGTTGCCGATGAATTGTTTCCCGTTGTCGCACATGATCTCGGTCGGCATTCCAAACCGGCATATGATGTGGTCCCAAATGAAATCGATGACTTCCTTCTCCCTAACCTTGTCGTATGCATGTGCTTCTATCCACTTAGAAGAATAGTCAGTCATAAACAATATAAATTGAGCCTTACCGGGTGCCCACGGAAGGGGGCCAACGATATCCATTCCACACTTCATGAACGGCCATGGCGACAAAACCGAATGCAAAAGTTCCCCGGGCTGATTAATCATCAGAGCGTATCTTTGACATCATCACATTTTCGTATGAACTCCTTCGCGTCCTTTTCCATATTGATCTAGTAGTAGCTGAGTCTGATCACTTTTCGAACCAATGATTTGGCACCTGAATGATTTCCAAATGTGCCTTCGTGTATTTCCCTTAAAACATACTCGGTGTCCCCTGGTCCTAGACATATCGCGAGTGGGCCATCGAATTCTCTTCTGAATAGGGTTCCATCTTTGGACATGCTAAACCGGGCTGCCTTTGTACGTAGGGCCCTGGATTCCTTTGGATCTTACGACAGTTTTTCGGTCTTCAAGTATTCTATATATTTATTTCTCCAGTCCCAAGTTAGGCTCGTTGAGTTAATCTCTGCATGACCTTCTTCCACTACCGATCTCATAAGTTATACTACTGCCCCCGAGTTGAACTCGTCATCCTCAACCGATGACCCTAGGTTAGCGAGGGAATCAACCTCATTGTTTTGATCCCGAGGTACGTGTTGCAAAGTCCATTCTTTGAATTGATGTAATGTTACCTGCAATTTATCCAGGCACCTTTGTATTTGTTTTTCTCTGACCTCGAACATTGAATTAACTTGGTTTACTACAAGGAGGGAGTCGCACTTAGATTCAATTACCTATGCCCCCAAGCTTTTGGCTAGTTCGAGACCTGCAATCATGGCCTCATACTCGGCCTCGTTGTTAGTCAATTTCACAGTCCTAATAGATTGTCTAACAACATTGCCTGTTGGTGGCTTCAATATGATGCCTAGTCCGGACCCTTTTGCATTCGAGGCACCGTCCTTAAAGAGGGTTCAGATCCCCGAGGAGGTTCCTGAGATGATTAATAATTCTCTTTTGAACTCGGGTATTAGGGCCGGCATAAAATTGGCCACAAAGTCTGCCAAAATTTGAGACTTAATGGCGGTCTAGGGTTGATATTCAATATCGTACCTACTGATTTCTACGGCCCATTTGGCCAACCGGACTGAGATCTCGGGCTTATTCATAACAATTTTCAATGGGTAAGTAGTCACGACACATATGGGGTGACACTGGAAGTATGGCTTTAGCTTTCTAGAGGCGCTTAGCAAAGCGAGCGCCAGCTTTTCTAGGTGAGGATACCTAGTCTCGGCCTCACCTAAGGTCCTGCTAACATAGTAAACTGGAAATTGCGTACCTTGTTCTTCCCGGACCAGGACTCCACTTACCGCTATCTCTGATACTGCCAAGTATAAGTACAGTTGTTGTCCATCTTCGGCGTGTGGAGCAGCGGTGGGCTCGATAGATACCGCATGAGTTCCTCCAAGGCATGTTGGCACTCCGGGGTCCATGAGAAGTTATTATTCTTCTTCAATAGTGTGAAGAACCGGTGGCTCTTGTCAGAGGCCCTTGAGATACATCGCCCAAGGGAGGCTATGCGCCTAGTTAATCTTTGCACGACCTTCATGTTATCCACAACCGTAATATCTTCGATGGCTTTGATTTTGTTGGGGTTGATCTCGATTCCCCGGTGGATACCATGAATCCGAGGAATTTACCTAACCCAACTTCAAACGCACATTTCTCCGGGTTCAACTTCATATTGTAATTCTTCAATATGTTGAAGGTTTCATGAAAATGTTTTAAATGGTCCTCTGCTCGCAGGGACTTAACCAACATATCGTCTATATAAACCTCCATTGATTTTCCTATTTGTTCTTCAAACATCCGATTTACTAGGCATTGGTAAGTGGCACCGATATTTTTTAACCCGAATGGCATCATGTTATAGCAGTAGGTGCCGTATTTAGTGATGAAGAAGGTTTTTTCCTGGTCACCCAGGTCCATCCGTATTTGGTTGTACCCGGAGTAGGCATCGAGAAAACTGAGGGTCTCGTGACCGGCCATGGCATCGATCATACGATCGATATTGGGAAAATGGAAAGAGTCCTTGGGACATGCCTTATTCACATCCTTATAGTCTATACACATTCTTAATTTATTCCCTTTTTTAGGGACTACCACTATGTTCGCTAACCAATCCGGATATTTAACCTCCCGAATAGAACCCATTTTAAGGAGTTTAGATAATTCATCCTTGATGAAAGTGTGTTTGATCTCTGACTGGGGTCTCCTCTTCTGCTTCACCGGATGGGACTTCGGGTCCAGGCTTAGCTTATGAGTGGTTATTTTCGGCGGGATCCCTATCATGTCAAGGTGGGACCAAGCGAAACAATCTATGTTAGCCATAAGAAACTGAATGAGTTTTTTCCTGAGCTCAGGATTTAACCCTGTGCCCAGGTATACCTTTCGGTCTGGTAGACGTTCGACCAATATGACCTGTTCCAGCTTCTCGACCGTTGATTTAGCGGCGTCGGAATCATCGGGGGCTATAAAAGACCTGGGTACCCCGTAATCATAATCATCATCTTCATCAGTCCCTTGTTTCTCCGGTTGGGTCGGAGCTGATGTCGGTAATTGCTATTTAGTATATAACTTTGTGACCGAACTCGATCCTTTGTCATTGCAAGTGTGGATATCAAAATCGCCTCTTCGATCGCAAACATATCCTTTGCAGCTGGCCGTTCTCCGTAGATTGTTTTAATTCTGCCTGGTGTTGGAAATTATAACACTTGGTGTAGAGTTGAGGGTACTGCCCTCATGTTGTGGATCCATGGCCTTCTGAACAAGGCGTTGTACCTCATGTCCCCTTTGATCAAATAAAACTTAGCTTCCTGAATGGTCCTGCAGTGTTCACCGGTAATGTTATCTCACCCTTAGTGGTTTCACATGCCATGTTGAATCCGTTTAGAACTCGAACTGCAGGCACGATTTGATCTTGTACACCGGGCTGCTCCACGACCCTCGATTGGATGATGTTGGTCGAGCTACCTGGATCAATTAACACATGTTTAACTCGAATTTTATTTACGAGTACATATATTACCAGTTCATCATTATGGGGCTGTACAATCCCTTCTGCATCCTCGTCGTTGAAAGACAAGGTTCCTTCCGGTATGTAATCTCGAGTTCGTTTCTCCCTCGTGATGGACACTTTGGTGCGCTTCAACATTGGCCCATGAGGGACATCGGCCCCATCAATGATCATGTTAATGACGTGTTGAGGTTCTTCTTGTTTGGTCTGTTTGTTAGAATACATATTCCTGAAATGATTCTTAGCCCGGTCACTCAGGAATTCTTGAAGATGCCCGCCGTTGAATAGTCGGGCTACTTCCTCTCTCAACTGTCGGCAATCCTCCGTTCTGTGGCATGAGTGCCGTGATATTTACATATCCGGTTAGGATCCCTTTGGGTTGTATCAGATTGTAGAGGTCGAGGCCATTTTGTATCTTTGATGCGTCTGATAGCTAATACAATGGCGGTAGCATCGACATTAAAGTTGTATTCCGATAACCTCGATGCTTCTTTAGGCCCGATGGACCTGTCAAAGCTGTTTTTGCTCACGAGTCCCCGGTTACTCTGTCCTCGGTCACTTATCCTTTCGTTTCGCATGGAGTTCTGCCCGTACCCACTGCTTCTTCAGTCTCCATTATATGGCTGGTACCGATCCTTGTTTGGTCTTGGTTCACGATCGTATATCTCTTGACTTTGTCGATGTTTCTGATGGGATAAACAGACCTCGAATGGGCCTCGAGTTGATCATCTTCCACTCTGATCTTCGATTGATATCGATTATGCATGTCAGCCCAGGTAACAGCCAGATATTCTATCAGGTTTTGTTTCAACTGCTGTGAAGCCACCGAGCTTCGAACATTGAGCCCTTGGGTGAAAGCCTGAATGGACCAATCATCAACGACATATGGCAGGTCCATTTGTTCCATTTGAAATCGGGACACGAACTCTTTGAGCATCTCGTTCTCCTTCTGTTTTACTTTGAAAAGGTCTGATTTCCTGGTCTCGATCTTGATGGCCCCGGCGTGTGCTTTCACGAAAGAATATGCAAGCATAGCAAATGAATCAATAGAATTAGGAGGCAGGTTGTGATACCATATCATAGCCCCTTTTGACAGGGTCTCTCCGAACTTTTTCAACAGGACAGACTCGATCTCATCATCCTCAAAGTCGTTCCCTTTGATGGCACATGTATAAGAGGTTACATGCTTATTTGGGTCGTTCGTTCCGTTATATTTAGAAATCTCGGGCATGCAGAATTTCTTAAGGATCGGCTTCGGAACCGCGCTCGGAGGAAAAGGTTTTTGAACGAACTTTTTGGAATCCAGGCCTTTCAATATTGGCGGTGCTCGTGGGATTTGGTCTACCCTGGAATTATAGGTTTCCACCTTTTTGTAATTAGCTTCGATTTTCTTCTCCCTCGATTCTATCTGTATCCAGGCCTTTCAATATTGGCAGTACTCCTGGGATTTAGTCTACCTTGGAATTGTAGGTTTCCACCTTTTTGTCATTAGCTTCGATTTTCTTCTCCCCCGATTCTATCCATTTAATCAGCTCTTCGAGCATCTTTACGATCTTGGGGTTAGCCCCTGATTCATGTTCACTTGACCTTTCTATGACCAGTTCATCCCTGCGGGTGACTTCCCGGGGTAGATCGGGTTCGATCCTGCTCGGTGCACGACTTTGGTTCTGTAACTGAGCTATCGCCGCCTGTTGAGCCTACAACATTTCGAAGATCACCCGTAATCTGATCCCATCTCCTCCAACGTTTTGGGGGTTTTGAGTTTCCGATCGGGCTCCACCACGGAAGTTATTCTCGGGGCTGGTAGGCAAGTTTGCATCGATAGCCACATGTGAACTAGCGTCAATCGGGCCAGTGGCCAGAATTCCAATAGGATCAACGGGCGGTACCTCGTCACTGGGCACTATGTTGTTATTTTTACTATGATGGCCGGACTCGTTGTCAACATGTAGGGGTGCTGATTGAGAGTTCGACATTTTGAGTTTTAACCTGAAATTAAAGACTTCAAAGAACAGGTGCAAATTAATGTGTTATGGAGATTTGTATCAAATAACCACTATTATCCTTAGCCCCACGGTGGGCGCCAAACTGTTTACCCTTAAAATCGGATAACAATTGAATTTGTAAGTAATTTTAAGGATACGTGATTTAACTCGATATAAAATGACAAATTAGATTACAATTGAAAAAATAATGGAAAAGTAAACTCAAACCACATGAATTGAACAGTCTTAGCCCTGGAGAATTAATCACCCTCGAACCAGGTACTTCGATCGATATCAAGATAGAAAAATGAGAGCTTTAAAGAAAGTAGTAAAAACTTAAAAAGAATAATAATGGATTGCTTTGGAGTGTGTGTTACAATGTGTCCAATGAATAATCAGATCCCCTTTATATAGTAGAGGAGTTCTACTTTAGGTACAATTCTATAAAAGGTAAAAGATCTCTTGCTTCACTGATTGCTGGTTCCTTATTGATTCGTGTCGAGATTTTCGCCGTAATATCCGACCGGTCACAGATATTTTGCTCTTCTGTTGGTTATGCTAACAGTGTTTCTTCGAGCTCGATCGGGGATAAGGTCGACTCTGAGATTACTGACTTAATGTTCTCCAAGACAGGCGTTCTGACCCCGGGTTCTAGCTCGATGGGACTTGGGCCGATCTTCAGTCTTTGGTTGTCATGTTCTGAGCCTTACCCTCCATGTCGTAGTCTAGCTCGATTCCGACCGTATACAGTTTCCTTTTTGAATTACTATATAAAAAGTACTAATATTTATGAAATTAAATATTATCCAAACTTACCTTATATAAATCAAATAATTTATTTTGTAATATGTTTCCTTTTATTATATGTATAAACATACGGAATATGCATATCTGAATTTGATAAAGCAATTGCAAATTTCGATTCAATGGACACTTTCATTAAATTGGTCTGAGGGTCCATGCTTTGCTCGTGTACCTCATTCCAACAAATATGCAATTGTTCCCAAGCTTGCGCTTTAGAATGTTCCCACCGAGATCAAGAAGACAACCTTTGTAAAAAAGCTTCAGAGAAAGAATAGTCTTTTGCTATCAGTATTTTTTGATGTCTTACAATAAAATGAAAGCCTCTATTTATAGTAGAGCTATGGGGTGTGTGATTTCAATTCACGTCGCCTTAATTGCCACTATTAATGCTATAATAAAAGATAATTAACGGTAATAAAGAATAATAAAGGGTAATAAAGCCTAATAAGAGCTAATAAATCCTGGAGGAATCTTGGGATTTTCTATAACGCTTTTGTAACGGTCATGTCACGACCCAAAATCCTAACCTGTCATGATAGCGCCTATCGTGGTACTAGACAAGCCGACATTTATGAAATAATTCCAACACTTACAGAAAACGGATTTAAAATAGTTTAAATGATAATAACTTCCCATAAACATGATAGAAATCCAAAATACAACGCAAAAATTCCAGACATCGGGGTGTCACTAAGTACATGAGCATCTATACATCACAAGTCTGAAAAATACTGTCTATGAGAATCTGAAACCAAATACAATAAGTGGAAAGATAGGGAAGGAGAAACAAGGTCTGCGAAACATCGGCAGCTACTTCGAAACCTCCAGAAGATCAATTGTGCGCGGAAATCAACACTCACTATATCCGGGAACACCTGAATTTGCAAACGAAATACAGGGTGTAGTATGAGTACAACCAACTCAGCAAGTAACAATACTAAATAAAGAAGTAAAAGTAGTGACGAGCTTCACAGTTATAGTTCAATTACCGTGATTTCAACATAAGAAAGTAGGCATGCTTTCAAGCTCGACAATTAAGGCCAAAACAATAATTTTATGTCAAGTTCAACTGAAACAGAATGTAATATCTTTCAGAAATTATAAAGACAGTGATACATGTCAACTAAGTGCAACAAATATGAAATCAAATGCATCATCTTAGGGCCACAGTCACTCAGCCCTCCCATTCACTCAACACTCAGCATTCGGCACCCGCACTCAGTAGGTACCTGCGCTCACTGGTGTGTGTGTAGACTCCGGAGGGGCTCCTTCAGCCCAAGCGCTATAATCCGCACGGACAACTCACGTATTATAATATAATATATGGATCTGTACGGATAACTCACGTACTACACGGACAACTCATGTGCTATAGTATAATATCTGGATCCGCACGGTTAACTCACGTGCTATAGTATAATACCTCACAATCAGGCCCTCGGCCTCACTCAGTCATCAACCTCTCCAGTCTCTCGGGCTCTCAAAACTCATAATAAGCAGTCCAGACAGCAATGATATGATGCATCAAACATGAACACTAGAGACAAGATGTAAAATACAAATAAACTGTGACTGAGTACAAAACAATAATTTAGCAGAGAATTTAACATGTACACGATCTCTGTGGGTCCCTACAATGCCAACACGTGGTCTAAACATGTTTCTGGAGCAATTTCTCTAATATATGGAAAATATACAGATAACAACAGGTTATACAACTACACGGTTCCACAGAATTTGACCAAGTCATAATTCCTACGGTGCACGCCCACACGCCCGTCACCTAGCATGTACGTCACCTCAAAACCAAATACATGACACGTAATACGGGGTTTCGAACCCTCATAACTAAATTTAAAACTGTTACTTACCTCAATCCGAGCCTATCTCTACTCAAACACATCCTTGCCTCGTGAAACGGCCTCTGAATGCCTCGTATCTAGGCATAAACAATGCAATATAATTAATACGGGCTAAAGGAATCAACTCCATAAGAAAATGCTAAGTTATTAATCAAAATCCAACATCAGCTGAAAAGCCGGCCCCCAAGCCCACGTCTCAAAATTCGATAAAAGTCACAAAACCCGAAATCTCACTCAACCACGAGTCTACCCATACCAAATTTATCAAAATCCGGCACCAAATCGTCCCCTAAATCCCCAAATCAAACTCTCAAGCCTTAAACTCCCAATTTACACCTTAAATACATACCAACTAGGTGGAAAATCAATGGGAAAGCAATATTATTGATAAAAAATAAGCACAAGGGACTTACCTCAAGAATTCCCTCAAAAACCCTCTCAAACAATCGCCTAAACCATGCTTGAAATGTTTGAAAGGAAGCCAAAATCGCGAACCCTTGTTTTAATAACCTGCCCAGGCTTTTCGCACCTGCGGCCATATATCCGCACCTGCGGAAGCACTTCTGTGGTCAATTCCTTCGCTTCTGCGGAAATCACTTGAGTCCCCCAGGCCCGCACCTGCGCTCTAGGTTCCGCACTTGCGGAGGCGCTTCTGCGGCCTTCCACTCGCTTCTGCGAAAACAAGCCTCACTCTCAATTCCGCATCTACGGAGCCTTACTCGCACCTGCGGGCTCGCAGATGCGATAAACCCACGCACCTACGCCATGCCCAACCCAGCCCAGCCCAGATTTGCTTCGGCGTAAACCTAACCGCATCTGCAGCATCGCAAGTGCGGAAATGACCTCGCACATGCGACCTCTGCTCACCTCCTCCATGGCCGCTTCTACAGTTCACCTCTCGCTTCTGTGAGATTGCACCTGTGATCCCCACCCCGCATGTGCGATTACACCAGAAGCTGTGAGCTTCAGCACTTCCCTCAAACTTCAATTCTATCCATTAACCATCTGAAATCAACCCGAGGCCCCCGAGACCTCAACTAAATATACCAGCGGGTCCTAAAACACAATACGAACTTAGTCGAGCCCTCAAACCACCTCGAACCACATCAAAAATACGAATCACACATAGATTCAAGCCTAATGAACTTTAAACTTTTAATTCCTACAAACGATGTCGAAACCTATCAAATCACATCCGATTAATCCCAAAATTTGCACACAAGTCACAAATGACATTACGGACCTACTCCAACTTCCTGAATCAGAATCCGACTCCGATAGCAAAAAGTCCACTCCCGGTCAAACTATTCAAAAATTCAACTTTCGTCATTTCAAGCCTAATTCCACTACTGAACTCTAAATTATAATTCGAACACGCTCCTAAGTCCAAAATTACCTAACGGAGCTAACGAAACTATTAAAACTTTATTCTGGAGTCGTTTACTCAAAGATCAATATCCGGTCAATCATTTCAACTTACGCTTTTAACCGTGAGACTAAGTGTCTCGTTTTATCCTGAAATCTCACCGGGCCTGAACCGACTACCCCGACAAGTTACATGACAACTATAAAGTACAAAATGAGCAGTAAATAAAAAAATATGGCTACAATTCTCAAAACAACCGGTCGGATCGTTATAGGTCATATCTCGAATTACTTCTTATCGGGGCACATGTTAGTGTCCAGTGTCACCCATAGTTGAATTATTACTGACTGGTCATTCTTTGACACGTGTTGTTTCCTAATTCACATAACTTCTGAGATCGATTTTTACCGTATACAAATTATATTTAGTTATAGTATTTATTAGAATGTGAATTTCATTTTAGTACATAAATTTTATGGAAGGCGTGTTTGGTTAAAGGGTAATGGACATACTATTGTATACTTAGAGAATCAAACATAATTTTTCACAATATATCTTTATTTATTTTTCTTTTTGATTTTTATTAAGATAATTAAATTATATAAATTAATTGATCTTAATTTTATGAACGGCTATAAATCTATTTATGAATAAGAAAAATCAAAGAAATACCGACTTTATTGACTGTAGTTATAACTTTCAAATATATTACAAATGTCACAATGCACTTCAAAGTATACTTTAACTACTATTTATCTTTTTTAAGCTCCTTTATTTTATTTATATTTACGTTAATCATTCTTCAAATAAATGCATAATAAAGAGTCTTAAAAACTTTTGGTTGACCTTTATTTTAAATAAATACTGAATTTTGACAAAATAAAATTATAGTTACAATCATATCTCAATTGGTCAAATTCCGTAGTTGATATATAAAGTCAATATCTGTGGGAGCTAACAGGAAAAGAAGGACTCCTACACCTAAAAAAATGGAAAGGGCTCAAAATATAAGCATGCTAAATAATAGAGGAAAAAAAATACGTGTAAGCCTAAAATGAATTGAAAGTGGGCAAATATTTTACCAAAAATAATGTGATTTTTTGAGTTATTTTCTTTTTATAATTTAGTTTCATTACATAATTTAAATAAAGAAGGTTTTAATACACAAAATTTAGTTTATTTTGAAATCTTAAATATTAGGAAAATAATTAAATATCTATTCTCAAAAATTAGAAAAATAATTAATTGACTATTTTATCTAGTGTGAAACTAATTTTTAAAGGAAAAAAAAAATATTTTATTTAGGGGATTTGTGGTGCTAATATAGTATAGATATAGATTTAGATAAATAGATTAAATATATATAAACTATTGTATATGCGTCAATTTTGAATTTCTTTTTTTTTGAAAAATATACTTCCGCCTCTAACAATGTAGTGCATGTTTTGTAATTTTTTTAAAATTGTTTACTCATTAACATGAGAGAGGCGTATCCTAAGATGGTAGTAAAAAAGGCGGATCAATAGCCTAAATTATGGGGTATGTGAATCCATGATCGCTTCGTTAAACTAGGTATTCTATGTATCTATTTTCTAAAATTGGTCCAATATTATATATTGGCACCCATGCTACATAAATATTGAATGGTGCACTTAGCTCAATACTTAATTATTTACTCAAAGAATCGGGGATCAATTCCCACTTAAAGCTTGTTTGGATTATTGTTATGTATCGTTTCATAATGTATCGTATAGTATTGTATTGTACTGTACCGTATCGTTTCGATGTATACAATGTTTAGATAGATTATATTGTTTGTTGTGGTTTCTATATTTGGGTAAAATATGTTCATATTTAATGATCGCATAAGAAAAGACACGTGGAACCGAAGACATAAGATAGCCAAATCCGAAGACAATGATCTCGCTTGTCATCGGAGAGAATGATACTCATAAAGACAAAATAAATGCCGCCATCCGATAGCATTCAATGAATAATATTCTATAACATTAAGTAATAATCCGTTACAGAGAATATGGCATTCACTGCCCACCGTTACACATTCTTCAATGGCCCTCATAATTATCATTAAAGAGGAGCTTAATCCTAGGACCTTCATTCCCTAGGTGTAACTATAAATAATGAGCTCTATCATCATTGTAGGTACATGAATTTTCTGACAAGCATATACTATACTTCATCAAAAGCTCAAATAATATTTTACTTTCTTGCTTATTTGCACTGTTCTTATTGCTTCCGGTAGTTCTGCGCCCGGAACCAAGATATCTGTCGTTTATTCCAATTTTAATGCTAAGTTTTATATTTATGTCTAATTCATCTGTTATTTTTGGATTAATTAATTTAGTTCTCTATAAACCACATATAAATTTAACTGTATCATTTTACGGGTAAATCATTTGGCGCCCACCGTGGGGCGTAGACAATTGTGTAATTAAATTGATCCCTACATCTATTACTAACTTGTTTGATTCTTTGTCCTTAGAAAAAATCATTAAAAATGGCAGATAATGATGTTAATAATGCACACAACATTGAGGCCCAAGGAAATCAGCCTCAGCACGAAGATTCTATCAGCGATACCCGTAATGAGGGGAATGAGGCCATGCTGGTTCACGGCAGCTGGTATCCGCGACATGTTCGGGAGGCGACTCCTGATGATGTTGAAGAAGAGCGTCGTCGAAGCAGTCAGGGTCTTGCAGGAGCAACAGGAGGCCATTACAGGCCATCTCACACTACAGGATAAGGTCAGGACAGAGGGTTGACAAAAACACCCTGAGGGGCGAGGTCGTCTTTGATGGGGCCAGGGGGAGTAGATCCGGTCATAACAACGATAGTGATCTCTTTAAAATCAAATTCAAGCGGTTTATGCGGGAAGTAAACGCCCAAATGGATCAAATTCCGGGTGTACCACCAGTGCTGAAAAGGCTGAACTCAAAGAAGTACACGCAATTGCCGTACACACCAAACGCGACACCAGAATTAATCCATAATCAATTTAAAATGCCAGACGTGCCGAAGAATGATGGGACTTCAGATCCTCAGGAAAATATCACCACCTATACAAAGGCGGTAAAGGAGAACGATTTAGCTCCTCACAAGATTGAGTCAGTTTTGTTGAAGAAATTTGAGGAGACTCTTACGAAGGGAGCCCTGGTGTGGTATTCGCTTTTGCTTGATCATTCCATAGACTCCTTTGAGATGCTCGCAGACTCTTTTATCAAGGCCCATGTCGGGGCCAGAAAGGTACAAGCCCGAAAGGCCGATATTTTCAGGATTACGCAAGGAGAGTCTGAGTTGCTGCGGGAGTTTGTAACCAGATTCCAGAAGGAAAGGATGTTGCTACCGGTCGTACCGGACGAATGGGCAGCTGAAGCATTCACCAAAGGTCTGAATCCGAGAAGCTCCGATGCTTCCCGAAAATTGAAATAACATTTGCTCGAGTTCCAGGCAATACCTTGGGCGGATGTTCACAACCGGTACTAGTCAACGATAAGTATTGAGGATGACCATCTCGATTTCCCGGTGTCAGTCAAGGGTCGGGACCGGGAGAAGAATAAGGAGAAATCGAAAGATGATTTCGACATAGATCGACGGTCTTCGAGGAGTTGGTTTTTGCCCTATGAACGAGCCAAAGGACATGGCAGAGGTTTTCGATCGGTGGACAGATTCGCCACCGATAGGAGAGATGATCGCTGCCGAAACAACATGTCATTACAGGACAAGGAAACGTCAGTTTCTCGAGATTCTTCCTACCCCAGGCTTTCCGAATACAACTTCAATGTCAACGTAGTGGAGCTGGTGTCGGCTATGAGGAACATTAAAGAAGCATGGTTCCTGAAGCCAATGATATCTGATCCTCGCCAGAGGGATCCTAATTTTTGGTGTGAATACCACGGGACAAACGGTCATCGGACTTGGGACTGTCGGCATCTGCACGAAGAGGTGGCGACATTGCTGAAAAATGGCCATCTCAGGGAATTTTTAAGTGATCAGGCTAAAAATAACTATGGTCACAATCATGATAACGCGGAGCCTTCGAAAGCAACGGAAGATCCACTGAGCCTGACGATAAACATGATTTTTGGGGGGAACAAGATTAATGGGGTTACATTCTCGGTGGCAAACATAATGAAGGTGTTAGTGACCCATAACAAGAGACTCCAGGAAGTCGCTGAAGACGATAATACTTTCACGGAGGAAGACGCAGATGGATTGCTGCTACCGCACAACGATGCGTTTGTAATTTCTTTAAATGTTTTAGATTTTAAAATTAAACGTGTTTTGGTGGACCCAGGAAGTTTGTCCAATATTATACAATGGAGTGTGTTGGAACAAGCCAAGCTTACCGAAAGCATCATTCCAGCCGCAAAGCTCCTCGTCGGGCTCAACCTTGAAAGTGTGACAACCCGAAGAGATATCCTGCTACCCACAAATGATCAAGGGGTGATGAAGAAAATCCTTTTCGAGGTGGTAGATGGCAATATGGGTTACAACATCATCCTGGGGAGATCATGGTTGCACGAGACGAAGGATGTGCCATCAATATATCATCAGTTGTTGAAATTCCCAACTCCCAAAGGGATTAAACAAATAAGAGGCGACCAACCGGCAGCAAGAGAAACAAATGCAATCTCAATTTCCAGTAGCAAAGGGAAGGATCATGCGGCATAGCAATTACAGGAACCGACGCATGTTCCCAAGCCGAGCAAAGTCAACCAGGGGGAAGAGTCGCCAGAATCCTATCAGGTGCCAAGGTATTTCTAGGTACCAGAAGAGACGGACGCAACAAAGTCCACAGCGGAAAACTTGAGCAAGTTGCATTATTCGAAAAGTTCTTGGAGAGGAAGTTCCACTTAGGGACAAGGCTGCATCCCGAACTCAGGTCTGGATTTATTGAATTCCTTAAATTTAATATCGATTGTTTTGTATGGTCGCATGCGGATATGACAGGTATCCCGCTAGAAGTGGCCATACACAAACTAAACTTGGATCCCATCATCCCTCCAGTAAGACAAAAACAAATATCATATTGTCGAGATTATAAACAAATTTGTCAAAGAAGAGGTAACTCGCTTGCTTGATATCAGTTCAATCCAAGACGTAAAGTATCCTGATTGGTTAGCTAATATAGTAGTAGTTCCAAAGAAGAATAATAAATGTTGCATGTGCGTAGACTATAAGGACTTAAATAAGGCATGCCCAAAAGACTCGTTCCCATTGCCAAACATTGATCAAATGATTGTTACAGCGGCGAGGCACGAGTTAATGAGTTTCCTTGATGCTTACTCTAGGTACAACCAAATCAAAATGAACCCGGAGGATCAGAAAAAATAAACTTCATTTATCATGAATTTCGGCACATATTGTTACAATGTGATGCCCTTCGGGCTAAAGAATGCCGGAGCCACTTATCAACGGCTCGTGAACAAGATATTTGAAAAGCAAATAGGGAAAATCATGGAAGTTTACATAGATGATATTTTTGTTAAGTCTTTGAATGCAGGTGATTATCTTAAACACTTGCAAGAAACGTTTGACATCCTAAGGAAGCATAACATGAAACGTAACCCCGAGAAGTGTGCGTTCGGGTCAGTTCCGGTAAGTTTCTGGGGTTCTTGGTGTCACAGAGGGGGATCGATATTAACCCTTATAAAATCAAAGCCGTCGAAGATATCCCGGACCATCTATCAAGCGTAAAAGAGGTTCAAAGGCTAACGGGGAGATTGATCGCTTTGAGCAGATTCATTTCCCGATCTTCGGAAAAATTCCATCATTTCTTTGCACTTCTCAAAACGAAGAGTAACTCAGAGTGGACATAGGAATGCCAACAGGATTTGATGGATCTAAAAAAGTATTTGTCAGGTCCTCTGTTATTAACAAAATCGGAGGAAGGCAAAAAACTACTGATATACTTAGCGGTCTCGGAGGCTACGGTACGTGCTGTTTTAGTCTGTGAGGACGAAGGACTCGAATTGGCCGGGGACTGGACTCCGAGGTCATATAAATCAAATGTGACTCCCAGTTAGTTATAAATCAGGTCTATGGGATCTTCGAAGCTAAGGAGGAACGCATGCAACAATACATAATAAAGGTTCAGGCTCTGCTCGCTCGATTCAGGGAGTGGTCAATCACGTATATCCCAAGGGAAGAGAATGTAGAAGTAGACACACTAGCTAGCCTTGGCTCGTCTACAAAAATAAAAGGATCAGACTCCGTTACGGTCGTACAGCTTATGCACTCAGTACTGGACGCAGATAGCTATTACGAGGTAAACGCGACTAATTTGGTCTAGGACTGGAGAAACGAAATTATTGACTACCTCGAACATGGGAAACTCCTTGAAGATCCTAAAGCATCTCGGGCGTTGTGCTCGAAAGCAACTCGATATAGATTCAAGGGGGGTCAACTATACAGAAAATCTTTCCAAGGTCGTTGGCCCGATGTTTGGGAGCCTCCGAAGCTAATTATGTTATGCGAGAAGTCCATGAAGGGATCTGCTGAAATCACTCGGGCACAGATTCCTTAGTACTAAAATTAATAAGGGAAGGATACTATTGGCCCCAGATGGAACAATACGCCAAAACCTATGTTAAAAAATGTGATAAATGTCAACGCTACGCACCATTAGTACATCAACCGGCAGAGCCATTGCACTCAATTCTGTCACTATGGTCGTTCATGAAGTGGGGAATGGATATTGTCGAACCACTACCACCGGCCCCCGATAAAGTAAGATTTCTTTTGATTTTAACTAACTATTATTTTGAGTGGGTTGAAGTAGGTCCTTATCAGAATATTAGCGAACATGAAGTGGTAGATTTCTTGTGGGAGAAACTAATTTGCAGATTTGGGATATGAAAAGAGATAGCTTGCGACAATGGACAGCAATTTATAGGCGTAAAGGTCACAATATTCTTCGAAGATTTGAAAATCAAGAGGATCACATCATCACCTTATCATCCGAGCGCAAACGGCCAAGCACAATCAACGAACAAGGTGATTATACAAAATCTCAAAAAGAGATTGGAAGCAGCTAAAGGATAATGGCCCGAAGAGTTGCCAGGGGCACTATGGGCATACCGAACAATAGCCAAATCGAGCATGGGAGAGACTCATTTCTCTCTTATGTGCATGGAAGAAGCCATGATTCAGGTAGAAGTAGGGGAACCACCCATGGGGGTACTTCCACGCAAACGAAGAAGCAAATAATGAAGCAATATTAGTCAATTTGGAGCTGCTCGATAAACACAGAGACTTGGCGCATATAAGGATGGCAGCTCAAAAGCAGCGAATAGAGAGATACTACAATTGCAGGGCCAACCTACAATATTTCAAAGTAGGAGACTTGGTTTTAAGGAACGTAACTCAGAACACCCGGGAACTCAATGCGGGGAAGCTAGGTCCAACATGAGAAGATCCCTATCGGGTTTCAGCTGTTACCGGGAAAAGGTCATACGAGTTAAAGAATCAAGATGGAGAAAAGTTGCCAAGCAACTGGAACGTGGCACACCTCAAGAGATACTATTGCTGATGAACATCACCTGTATTGAAAGTATGTGCTGCACTTTTTTTCCCTTCGTCTAGTTTTTATCCCAATTGGATTTTTCTGACAATGTCTTTAATTAGGCAGCAACGAAAAGCATACTACAAAGGAAACTTCAGCAATAAGACCTTTAAATGTCAAGGAACACAAGTAAAGAACCACTACGGAATGGTTAGATAGTCTTTTTCTCGATATCAAAGTTCCTACCGGAAAGTTAAGTTTGATGTCTAACAAAGATTACCTGACAGTTCATAAGTGCAAGATACTGGGGAATTGTTAGATAATCTTTGGCTCGATAGCATAAACTCCTAAGGGGAAGCGACGTTTGTTATCAAACTGAAGACTATCTAGCAATTCACTGGTGGAATCCTCGAAGGTGTAAAACTTCCAGTGTTCAAATTTGCATTCAAACACTAGGGGGGAATGATATGAGGATACAACAATAATGACTGACACTTCGACCGGAATACGAAACCCGAAAATATAATTATGTCATCGGGACCGGGGACTACGTGGCCAGCCCCGTAGAAACAAGTTGTACAAGTTAGCCATAAGAAATGGCAATTTCGTTTTAGCACAAAGAATGCTTATATACTTTTGAAAATAGAAGGAATAAAGTAAAGTCCTTTTGTTTATATCTTGTTTCTTGTCTGAACGATGAATTAATTTTATCATTTGAAAGTTAAACAAGTACTTCAGATTTTAGTATTGTAATGAACAGGAGACGTCCTCTTCAAGAGCACCGTAAACATAAGAAGGCCTTCTCTTATGAAAACCCTCACGATAAAGGGTTGATTTTAGAAGAACTTGTGCCCGAAATCCAAACACTTTTGGGGGAAAATACACCCCAAAGCCTTGCACAATTAGACACAAGCAGTAAAACCTGCGCAAATACTTAAAAAAAGATGCAAAGAGCTAACTTGCGAAAATATTTAAACAAAAGTACGCAGAAAGGGAAACTTATATAATACTTGAACGAGAAAGTGTTTTTATTTATAATAAATGTACCAAACAACACAAGTACAAAATTTCGAAAAAGAAAGCAAAAACTAAGTTGTTACATCTACGAAACCTAGAGGAAGAAAAACAACTACGCCCCTAGGAGAAGCAGGTGGATCCGCTACTGGTTCGATATTTTGGCCTTCGTCATTTTGGCCTTCGGTATCATCACCCTCCGATTTCACTTCAGTTCCCGAGAACTCAAAACCAGAACCCAAAGAATCGGTAGCATCAGGACGGGCCGAAAGACCTCTTTTTACAACTAACTCCGGCTCACGAGCCATAGCGATTTCGGCATCAAAGTCAATGGCCCCCGCTTTGGCATTTTCCAAAGTTTGTCTCCTCATGCTATACATAACATATGTTTTTTCAACAATGAGGGAAGCCGTTTGGCACTGAAGTTCTCCTTTAAGCTGGCCGACCTCAGCAGAGAGGTTGTCTCGCGCAAATCTCATGGATTGGAGGCTGGCATCAAAATCACGGACAATGGAGCTGTAAATTTTATTATGCTCTAAGTTTTTCTTATGTTTCTCCTCCAACCGGGCATGCTTTTCCTCGGCAGCAGCAAGTTCTTCAGCCTAGGAGTTTAAGGTTGCCTCTAAATTATTCAACCTTTCAATAGAGTCAGCCTCACGATCGGATGCAACAAGGACGACATTATGAACCTCAACCCATTTGGCCATAGTTTCTTCAAATTATGAACTTAATGGGAAAACCTCTTGGCTAAGGGTCACTACTTCTTGCTCACTTTGCTGCAACCAAGCCTCCAATTTAGCAGCTTTGGCATCTCATGCTTCCAGTTCCAAGAGGCAAGCAACAATTTAATTTCGCTCGGCCAAAAGTTGATCCCGCTCGAAGGTAAGTTCCTCCTTATCATGAATCAGACTTTGAAGGCCCTCAGAAGCAAGGAAGTTGGCATGCATGATGATCCACATCCAGAAGAATATTACCCAAAAAGAGTCGGGGTCAATTTTCACATGGAGTTTAATATGGGTGTTAGGGTGTAGACTTGATGAGAGTAAATGAAATAACTCAATTGCACTTTCAAACAAGGGATTTTGTTTTCTACTTCTAAATTAATACTAACAATTATAAACTAATGAGAAGAAACTAGAAAGCAAGTAATTGTTTTTGTTATTTTTATCAAATAGGTAAAAGGCCTAGGGATGTGACCTTCACCTAGGTATTCGCCTAATGGGTTAAGTACCTTAACACTTATTTTATTGATCGGGATGTATTATAGCTCTCAACTCTAAGTTACCCACTCAATACCTCTCGGTCATAGAGTGATTTTGCCCAATTTGGCTTTCTCAAACCCAAATGGGTATCAAGCTAAATAGTTAATATTAACTCAAGTGGGGTTTTTCCTATCTCTAGTTCCAACCCTTTAATTAGGCTAGTCAAATCCTTAACTAGCCCATTTTCTTATTAGCCAAGCTTTCCTAGACTAGGTTCCTCTTTCTCAAGTAAAGACAGTAAAAAAGGCATGAATCAATTTTTGCAACCATTAATTCTAAAAGTAAAGCACGAACAAGGCTAAATAACAAATACTCAATCATAAACAAGCATTAAATTAAATACACATAACGTTCACACACTAGGGTTGGGTCACAACCCTAGTAAATATCTAGCTACTCATAGTAGAAATTGAAGAAAGCAAAGAAGAAATACTAATTAAACCCATAATATAAGATTAAAATGATAAAGTATGATGTTTTTATCCCAAAATGACCACCAATTTCCTAAAATAGAAAACTACAATGGCTACAACTGCTAGAACTTTAAAACTTGACCTAAAAATGTGATTCCCGTCTATTTATAGTGGCCCAAAATTCGCTAACAAAAATGCTCCTCAGGAGGTTCTACGGCCGCACAATTCCATGTGTCGTCCGTACATGCTTGAATCTGTAGGGAACTGGATTCAACAGCCGCATAATTTGGTCTGCGGCTGAACAATTCTTGTGCGGTCCGCACTTCAGGCAAGGCTTCAGTCTTCGTCATTTGCACACTCACTGAACTTTTTGCTTTTTTGTCAGTGCGGACCATGTTCTGCGACCACACAAATTATATGTGGTTCGCACTTCTGCTTCAAGTACTTCAGGGCTGCATCATCAGTTCTGCGGCCGCAGAGGGAATTCTGTGGTCTGCACTTGCTTCTGCAGCCGCAGAAATACTTGTGCGGACCGCACTTCTTGTATGTTGCGCCCCTTCTTGCCTTGTGAGTCGGAACACTCCTTTTTGAGTCGGGTTTCTTCAAAAGAGCCCAAATTTCCAACATTCTTGCAATTTGCATATTTTTATTAGTTTTGGAAACATAAATCAATATTTTCAGACTAAAACATAAGTAAAAAGGTACTAATAAATGGTCAAAATCCACACTTATCAACTCCCCCAAACTTAAGTCTTTGCTTGTCCTTAAGCAAATAGATTAATTCCCACCTCCTCAAAGTGAAAGATTATTGCAGCAAGTCAATGGTGAGCCATTCATACTTTGTTGGGACTAACAATTATCTACACTACTGATGCATTATCAACAAGGTGACAAGTCAAATATTCATGCATATATTGTTCTAATATGACATTTGAGCTTCAAGAATTGACTTTACTCATCAAGGACTCTTGTTCTATCATGTAGGTCATGGTGGACTCCAAACTCTTCCTCCTCTACCTTCCAATGGACTAGCAACAAATCATTTCACCCCCTCACACAACTAGACCGTAAAAGAAGATAGATTCGAGATCCTACAACAACCACACTCAAGTTTACGAATCACTATGGTCCAATTAACCATTCGATGATTGTCAAAGTCAACTCAAGAGTCTCAAAGTCACTAACTAGCGCTATTTTCTTCTAAAAACCTTATTTCAAACCATAAGTGCGTAGTTAAGTGTGTCGGTACCAAATGAAGCATGAATAATTCTTTTTCGAGAATGACTTGATTAGGCCTTTTATTCATTACTACTGCTATTATTATTATCTAAACACAAAAAAGGACTCATTCCCTTAATAAGGTTGTCACGCCATCTATCGTTGGGATGAGTCACCCAGTTCACACAAAAACTACCTTTGGAGAGAACTGTGGTGTTAAGAAAATCAAAGGCTTATTATCTATAAAAGAACAAAAATAAGCTACTAACAAAACAAGAACTAAAGTGGAAAAATAAAGAAGCTAATGAACAATAATAACTACTAAAGAGAGATAACTACAAATAAAAAAAGAAAGAGAATCATCAAATTATTACAGTCCAAATATATCCAAAATGTGTCAATCTATCAAATAAACTCCCCCCCTCCCCCCCTCCCATCCCCCGAATAAAAGTAAGCATTGTCCCCAATTATTAGCAAAATAAGAGAGGGTGAAGAAAACTCCCTAAGGATCCTTGGACATCTCAGTGTCCCCATCAATATCATTTCTCGTAGGGTTATCCAACTGTACCTCATCATCATTAAATCTAGGTGTGGCGGGAGTGGTGAACATCGCACGCACTGCCTCAGCAGTGTCGACAACAAGGTCTGGCTCCTCATACTGGCCAACTGGTGCAACTGGTGCTGATGGATCTGGGGCGGTCTGGTGCAACTGGTGCAGATAGTACTGATGGATCTGGGGCGGGCTGGTGCAGGTCAAGTAGCATGTAGAAAGGTAGATCCCCTGTTGTCACAAGTCTGGTCACCTCCCTCTGGAACTTGTCTACTGATTTCTTGCTTGCTTGGGACTTTCTTATATTTTTCACTTCTTTGCCCAACTCCTCAATAACCGACTCGTGTTGTACTAGAGTGTTCATGATCATCTTCTAGTTGTCCAGAATCTTCTTCAATTTCTCATCAAGATTAGAGGAGACATGGTGCCTGTGTAGATGACTGTGCTGCAACAGTACTAGAAGTCAGACAACTTTGAAGTAGTTATCTACATCCAGTTGTTGAGACTCGCCAATGTATGGGAGACTTGCAGAGCAGATAATGGAGCTGTAGGCATAGGCACTGGCCTCAGAGCTGGAGAAGGGGCTGCCCTGGGGGCTGTGGTAGGATTTGAGGATGATGGCAGAGGCATAGCAGAAGTGCTGGAAGAGGGCTCAACAAAGGTGGATGGAAGGTCAACTGTCTCAGTAACTACCACTGCCAGCTCATTAGACATGTCTGTGGTGGTAGAAGTCTGGGATTTCTTCTTTGGGTTGGTCTCATTCATCAGTGAATACCAGTCAAATGGCTTCTTCAGCTTCACCTTGGTGTCAAATGATCTCAACTCTACCTTTGCGTTAGTGAGGTACTCTGTGATAGTGTTAGGATAAGGGTAGGTCGAGCTACCATGTTGTGCTACCGATGAAATATTGGCTAACATCATGGCACCCACATTAATTGGGTACCCAGCCATGATGGAAGCCACAAGAAAATCCCAAGAAATAGGTATATGAGTCTCATTCTGGCATAGATCCAGTCTGCTGCAAACAAAGGTCTGCCGCCCCTTCGCCTCGAAGCTTAATGTGTTCCGCTAAATGGGAACTCCAACGGTAATCCATGGTGGTGGTGGCCCTGGTGGTGCTAAGATCTTAGCCAGTCAAGGTCAAACTTATTCCTTCATTTCACATTTTTGCATGTACTCCTTTGGCTCCATGTCCTCAAATCCCAAGTACGCGTTTAGCGTATGCTGATCAAACCTCACCTTGAGGTTGCGTACTTTGGTCACCTTCGTCCCCTTCTTGATGTGAGCAATATTAGCATAGAACTCCCGGATGAGGTATTCCTTGGCATCCTCAACTCTCTCAGTAAACCACATCCAACACTTTCTTTCTCAGAACTGCCTCAAGATCGTCGGGTTGTATTTCTCCAAATCCTTCAATAGGAACTGTCTCTCAAGTGTCAAAGACCTCACTAGCCACCACATACAAAAATCAGTGAAGGCGGCTAAGCTGACAAACATATCCTCCCATATTTTCTTCTTCTTTGATCTCTCAACACCCGTGGATGTACCATCTCCCCCTCTACCATCATCAGGGATCTCTTGCATAGTTTGTGCCTCTGTGTCTGGTGTAGCTGCTGACTCAGAGGTCTAGCTAGCACTCTCTGACCCCTTAGAGGTGTTATGAGATGAAGAGGGCTCATCCATGAGCTGGTATCGCCCCTGTGGCCTAGACTGAGTGGTTGTCTGCTCCTCCTGAATAGAGGCTGAGTTGCCCTCTGACACTTTCCTAGACGGGACATAGGAACTAGACTCGGAGAGGTCTGCACCTCTCCCTCTGCCTGTTGTGGATTTCTTTTTGATGGTCTTAGGATGGACATGGTGCAAGGTACCTCTACCTCGACCGCTAGAAGATTTACCTCTTGTATTTGTAGTGTCACTTAGGCCTTGTGATCGAACCATTATTTGTGTCAAAGCAAAGAATATTGTTAGTTGCAGGTCATCATTCAGCACGTTCAGGACTTATGTATGCAAGGGAGGCACATGGGGACACAGTGGGGTTATGATTAAAACACAAGATTGTAGGTAATGGGTTCTGCGGTCCGCAAAATTTGGATGTGCGGCTGCAAGAAGGAAGTTTGGTCCGCATAATTGCAAGTGCGGCCGCACTTAAAACTCTCAAAGTTTAGAGGCTCTGAAGATAGTGTGATGGCCAATCTACCGCTGCAAGAGAAATCTGCGGTCCGCACATTTTAAATTGCGATCGCAGATCACTTGCTTCACTGATTTGCCCAGATCTCCTAATCTGCATACCGCACAAATTCAAGTGTGGCCGCAGATATCAAAATTTACGTACAATCACATTTTTTCTACTTAGATTTTTCAATTTCTTGCACAAATAGACATGGAAACATGGTATAAACATGAAATTTCACTAACCCAATCCCATTAGAGCATGTATTATGATTACCCAGTTCAGATCTACCCCATATAGACACATAGATGAACTCTAATAACAGATGGCCTAAAAAGAAAGAAAAAAAAATAAAACAAAATTAAACTAACACAAAAATTTAACAGGAATTGAAGCGTACCAAATAGAGTGAATACAATGGGTGAATAATCACAAGTGGTTGTGTGTGGGGACAGTGAAAATGTCTCCAAAAAATCAACAGAGCAACAATGTTTGTTAAGAGAGTGAAAAGTTCTCCACTCTCCTATTTATACCAAGAGATTGAAAAGGGAAAAGAGTCGAGTGTGGATACACATTTTCATATGCGGTCCGCACTCTTTCACCTGGGTCGAATGTCTCTGATCTCAATGTGTGGTCCGCACATTTTCAGGTGTGGACACAGATTTCACGTGCGGTCGCAGATCAGCCTCCGCACTGACAAGCTCAAACTTCAGAGAGTTAACATTTTGACACATTTTCAATATTCCAATTATGAGGTCCGCGCAAAGAATGTGTGGCCGCAATGCTCTTCAGTTGTGGCACACAGAAATGTGCGGCCCGCACAAATAAAGTGCGGTCCGAAAAAATTTGAACACTTAGCCATATTTTTGTCCACCTTGCTTGCAAGTCACACTCATCCTTGTAGCACACTTCAAATCAAGTTAGAACACAAATAACACCTAATTACAAAAGAAAAAGGAAAAGAACATGGGTTGCCTCCCAAGAAGCGCCTGATTTAACATCGTGGCACGACGCAAAATACCCTTAAGTAAAGTGAATGACCGCCACCACGTGCCTATCTCCAACTTTTCCCAAGTAGTGCTTCACCCAATGATAATTGACTCGGAATACTTCATTATTTTTATTCTTCAAGTCTATTGCACCAAAAGGTGTCACACCAACAATTTCAGATAGACCACTCCTCTTGGATTTTAGCTTCCCGAAAAACATTCTCAACCTTGAGTTAAACAACAATACAAGATCGCCCACCTTGAACTCTTTGTTCCAAATGTATTTGTCATGAAGATATTTCATCTTTTCTTTGTATAAGGACGAACTCGCATATGCATGTTGTCGGGACTCATCCAATTCATTCAAATGTGTAACCTTCAAGTTAGCGGCTACATCCCAATCAAGATTCAACTTCTTTAGAGCCCACATTGCCTTGTGCTCTAGTTCCACCGTAAGATGACAAGCTTTTACGAACACCAACCGGTATGGCGATATTTCGATAGGTATTTTGTAAGCCGTCTTATAAACCCATAATGCATCATCAAGCTTCTTGGACCAATCCGTCCGATTAGCATTCACCATTTTAGACAAGATACTCTTTATCTCCTGGTTGGAGACTTCCACTTGCCCACTAATTTATGGGTGATAGGGAGTCGTGACTTTGTGAGTAACACCATACTTGCTAAGTAAAGTGTCAAAAGCTTTGTTACAAAAGTGTGACCCTTCATCGCTTATGACTGCACGTGGAGTACCAAACCTTGTGAAAATATTCTTCTTCAAAAAGGACACTACACTTCTCGCCTCATTGTTTGGTAAAGCGACGACCTCAACCCATTTGGACACATAATCCACCGCGACCAAGATGTAGGTGTTTTCACAAGAACTTATAAAAGGGCCCATGAAGTCAATGCCCCAAACATCGAAAATATCAATATCCAAGATGGTTGTGAGAGGCATTTTATTTTTCTTTGAGAATCCACCTGCTCGTTGACATTCATCACATCATTTCACCAACTCGCTAGCCTTCTTGTAAATAGTAGGTCAATAGAACCACAATTAAGCACTTTGGCCACCGTTCTTGCTCCACCATGATAACCACCATATGGCAAAGAATGCCAAGCCCCAAGATTATCACCTTGCTCTCCTTCCGGTACACACCTCCTAATCACCCCATCCTTACAAATTCTAAAAAGGTATGGTTCATCCCAATAATAATCTTGACAATCCATTTTGAGCTTCTTCCTTTGGCTTGAAGAGAACTCATCCGGAATGATTCCACACACAAGAAAATTTGCTAAGTCCGCGAACCATCGCACCTCTTTCATTGAAATTTCCAAAGGTTGCTCATCGGGGAAGGACTCATTGATTTCAAAGCCATCATGCGGCCTCCCATCCTCCTCCAAACGAGATAAGTGGTCCGCCACTTGGTTTTCACTACCTTTCCCATCTTGGATGTCAATATCAAATTCTTGTAACAAGAGAACCCATCTCATCAACCGAGCTTTGGATTCCTTTTTGCTCATAATATAACAAAGCACCGCATGGTCCGTGTGGAAAATAACTTTTGCACCCATCAAGTACGGGAGGAACTTCTTAATTGCAAACACAATGGCAAGGAGCTCTTTCTTTGTAACGGTATAGTTGACTTGGGTATATTCATAGTTTTATTAGTTTAGTAGACTGGATGGAAAATCTTGTTGATACGTTGCCCCAAAATAGCCCCAACCGCTATGTCACTTGCATCACACATGAGTTCAAGGGGCACACTAAATTTTGGAGCGGTGATGATGGGAGTAGTTGTCAACTTGAGCTTCAACAATGCAAAATCTCTCATGCAATCACCATTGAAATTAAACTTGGCATCCTTCTCAATATGCTTGCACAACGGGTTCACCGCTTTAGAGAAATCATTGATACAATGACGTTAAAAACCCGCATGACCTAAGAAACTCCGCACACTCTTCACCGAAGTTGGGGTGAAAGCTTAGAAATCACCTTAATCTTTGCCTTGTCAACTTCAATTCCATTCCTTGAGATTTTATGGCCAAGGACAATACCTTCCTCAACCATGAAATGTCACTTCTCCCAATTGAGTACCAAATTGGTTTCTTCACATCTAGCCAACACTTTGTCCAAATTTGCGAGACAATCATCAAAGGAATCCCCAACCACCGAGAAGTCATCCATGAAAACTTCAAGGTAGTCCTCCACCATGTCCGTGAAAATAGCCATCATACACATTTGAAAGTTGTTGGTGCATTGCACAAACCAAATGGCATCCGCTTGAAAGCAAAAGTACCATAGGGACATGTAAAACCAAATGGCATTCCTCTTTTGTAGCACCACCAATGTGGAATCTACCTGCACGTTAGTCAAACAAGAGGAAAGAATAACCGGTAAAGTAGAACATGGGCTAAGAAATTCATACTGAAGATGTGGAGGCAATGGCTTCAACTCCAAGGTAGGTGGCTCTTCAATAGAAGGCTTTGTAGGAGGAGTCTTCCTATTTTCAAGATCCAAGGACAATTTCTTGTGTGTATAGTTATACGACCCAATTCCTTGCAAAGAGTTCACACATTTTATGAAGCCATCCATCTCGTCATCATCAAAGTTAAGCAGACGGCCTCCAACATATCACCAACATTAATTGTAGCACTTGTATCATCAACTATGACATCGGTCACCAAATCCACAAAAGAACACACCTCATTGCTATTTGGTTTCCACATAGACTTACACACATGGAATATCATTTTTTCATCACCAACCGGGAAATTGAGTTCTTTGACTTCAACATCATAAAGAGACTTACCCGTAGCAAGGAAAGGTCTCCCGAGAATAATTAACAATCAACCTCACAATCTAGAATGAAATAATCCGCTGGAAGAATGCATTTATCAATCCAGACCAAAACAACTTCAATCACACCCAACGGCCTTTTCATGGTGCGATCGGTCATTTGCAATCTCATAGAAGTGGGTCTTGGTTTCCCAATCCCCAAGATCTTGAAAACCGAATAGGGAATCAAATTTATACTTTCCCCAAGATCACAAAAAGCTTTAGAAAACTCGGCACTTCCAATTGTACAAGGAATCGGGAAAGCACCGGGATCAAAATTGCACTCACTTGATGAGTGACTTTGATGGTCTCAAAATTCACTGACCGCATCTTTGTCACAAAATCTTTCATAAACTTTGCATAACCGGGCATTTGTTCCAAAGCTTCGACCAATGGTACATTGATTAAAAAACTCTTCATCATTTGAATGAACTTCTTGAATTGATTCTCACCATTTTGCTTGGCAAGTCTTTGAGGGTATGTAGGTGGAGGCTTAGGCAATGGTGCCTTTGCCTTTTGTACTACCAGCTCCGGTATGTCTATAATATGTTCCCTAGACGGGTTCACCTCCTCTTAAGTCTCTTCCACACTATCATCAATATCACTCCAAACTTCCTCACTAGGTTGAGAAACATTATTCGGGATTTCTTCTTCTTGCATCACTTGATCATCATCAATAAGTCGCCTTCCATATGAGGTGGGTGCATTTCTGCCTCTTCCACTTCTTGTGATAACCGCCATAACATGCCCCGTATTGTTACCACCCTTTGGGTTTACCACCGTGTCACTTGGTAGTGCCCCTTTAGGACGAGAATTTAAAGCTTGAGAGATTTGCCCCATTTGAACTTCTAGGTTGCAGAATGATGTGTTGAGTGAGGTAAGTTGGGCATCTGAATCGGCATTCTTTTCCATCATTGGCTTGAACATACATTAAATACGTCTCATCTAATTGTTTGAAGAACTTGAACCATGGAAAGGATAAGGAGATGGGTTGCTCGGTTACTGATACATTGGGGGCCTTTGAAAACCCGACCCCTGGTTGCCTTGATTGTTACTCCAACCACCTTGATTGTTGCCTTCCCAATTTCCTTGGTTGTTTCCACTCCAATTTCCTTGATTGTTGTTGTTATGCCAATTCCCTTGATTGTTAGAATTTCAATTGCCATGATTGCTTTATGGTCGCCATTGTTGTTGGTTTGGGCCTTGGAAGTTGTTTCTTTTCCCTCGAAAATTATTCACATATTGCACTTCCTCCTCTTGCTCATTATAAGAATCATCTTGCTCAAAACCACCATCATCTTGCACATAGTTCTCCACTCGAGTTAACACTTGTGGACCCTTAGTCCTCCTCTTGTTCACCAAAACATTCATTCCCTCGATATCATTGTCTTGCTTAGGATCTTGCACTTGATTTGGTTGGGCCTTTGCTAGTTGAGTCATGGTAGCGGTCAATTCGGCAATGGCTTGCCCATGATCTTGAAATTCTTTGTGAAAGTGGATCATATTTGGATCACCTTGTGGGACATTGGCCCGGGTTTTCCAAGCCGATGACGCTTCCGCCATCTCATCCAAAATTTCACATGCCTCCACATAAGGCATAGTCATAAAGTTCCGACCGGTTAGTTGATTCACTACACATTAGTTGGTTGTGTTAATCCCACGATAAAAGGTTTGTTGTATCATGTTTTCCGTCATATCGTTGTTGGGACATTCTTTAACCATTGTTCTATAGCGCTCCCATATTTTGTGTAGTGGTTCATTCGGCTCTTACTTGAATGCCAAGATCTCATCTCGAAGTGTAGCCTTGTGCCTGGAAGAGAAAAATTTAGCAATGAACTTTTCCGCCCACTCATCCCAAGTGTGAATTGAATGGTTCGGCAATCGTTCCAATCAATTTAAAGCTTTCCCCCGTAAAGAGAAGGGAAAAAGACTTAGCCTCAATGCATCCTCGAAAATATTAGTTTGCTTGCTCCCCCAACATGTATCCATAAAACCCTTCAAATGTTTATAAGCATTTTGAGTTGGAGCACCGGTAAAGAAACCCCATTGCTCAAGCAAAGTGAGCATCACATTGGTGTTTTGAAAGTTATCCGCCCTAATACGGGGAAGGACTATTACACTAGCATAACCTTCGTTGGGCAATATCCGATGTGGAGCCGCTCGTGGTGGAGGTGGGTGTGGAATGGGCATGTTGTCATGTGGTACCCGGACTCTCTGGTTGTCTTGAGTCTCAAGAGGTACCTCCTCTACTTGTTCCTCCTCGCCGTCTAATTCTTCCAAAGGCAAATTTCCGAGATCATTGTTCGCCATGTTTGCACCTCTAATTTCTTAAACAAATTAGTAACACGGAAGAGAAAGAAGATATTCCAAAAACACACTCAAATATATAGCTAACACCGTTTTAACTCCCCGAAACCAACGTCAAAAATTGATCCACATCCAATCCGCACTCAATAGTGAGTGGAAATGGTCGTTGGAAGAATAGTACCCAACAAGAATCGGGGTCGATTTTCACAGGGAGTTTAATATGGGTGTTAGGGTGTACAATTGATGAGAGTAAATGAAATAACTCAATTGCGCTTCTAAACAAGGATTTTGTTTTCTACTTCTAAATTAATACTAACAATTGTAAACTAATGAGAAGCAACTAGAAAGCAAGTAATTGTTTTTGTTATTTTATCAAATGGATAAAAGGCCTAGGGATATGACATTCACCTAGGTGTTCTCCTAATATGTTAAGTACCTTAACACTTATTTTATTGATCGGGGTGTATTATAGCTCTCAACTCTAAGTTACACACTCAATATCTCTTGGTCATAGAGTGATTTTGCCCAATTTGGCTTTTTCAAGCCCAAATGGGTTTCAAGCTAAATAGTTGATATGAGCTCAAGTCGGGTTTTTGCTATCTCTAGTTCAAACCCTTTAATTAGGCTAGTCAAATCCTTAACTTGCCCAATTTCTTATTAGCCAAGCTTTCCTAGCCTAGGTCCCTCTTTCTCAAGTAAAGACAAAGTAAAAAAGGCATGAATCAATATTTGCAACCATTAATTCTAAAGTTAAAGCATGAACAAGGCTAAATAACAAACACCCAATCATAAACAAGCATTAAATTAAATAACCATAAAGTTCACACACTAGGGTTGGGTCACAACTCTAGTAAGTATCTAACTACTCATAGTAGAAAATGAAGAAAGCAAAGAAGAAATACTAATTAAACCCATAATATAAGATTAAAATGATAAACTATGATGTTTTTATCCCAAAATGACCACAAATTTCCTAAAATGGAAAACTACAACGGCTACAACTGCTAGAACTTCAAAACTTGACCTAAAATGTAATTCCCGTCTATTTATAGTGGCCTAAAATTCGCTGACAAAAATGCCCCTCAGGAGGTTATGCGGCCGCACTATTCCATGTGCGGTCCGCACATGCTTGAATCTGCAGGGAACTGGATTCTGTAGCCGCACAATTTGGTCTGTCTTCAGGCAAGGCTTCAGTCTTGGTCATTTGCACACTCTCTGAACTTTTTGATTTCTTGTCAGTGCGGACCATGTTATGCAGCCGCACAAATTGTGTGCGGTCCGCACTTCTTCTTCAAGTACTTCAAGGCTGCTTCATCAGTTCTGTGGTCGCAGAGGGAATTCTATGGACCGCACTTCTTGTATGTTGTACCCCTTCTTGCCTTGTGAGTCGGAACACTCCTTTTTGAGTCGGATTTGTTCAAAAGAGCCCAAATTTTCAACATTCCTGTAATTTGCACATTTTCATTAGTTTTGGGGACATAAATCAATACTTTCGGACTAAAATAAAAGTAAAAAGGTACTAATAAGTGGTCAAAATCAACACTTATCACAAGACGAGAATGCAAAATTAAAGTTGTGCCATAACATAGATAGAAGAAACAACAGTGAAAATAAAAACTATACCTCCGCTGCATTGTGCATGGCATTGTTCAACAAACACTCTCCCGAGAGAGTTTGTATTTTCTCCCAATCTTTCTTTGAAGCCAAGGGCTTCAGATAGTTAGCAAGCTCCACTAGCCGGGACAATAGATGACATTCGGTGGAAACCGAGAGGGTGACACTCCTCCTCCTTTGTGGATCCTTAAAGCGGGAAGCATAATTTCGCCCGAAGTTCCCGTGAACTGGGGACTGGGGGAGAGAGACGTTCTCCTCTCGGGAAACCACGGTCGGTGGAGATGATATAGTAGTTGCTGGTGGTAAAGGAAGAGTTGGTGAAGAAGGAGATGAAGCTGATGGCATTGAAGGATGAGAAGTGGTTGCGGCAAGCGCAGTGTTGGTTATTAGTTGCTCGTCAACCAAAGACGGCAGGGACCCAATACTCAGCCTCACGGTATTGGGAACGGCGACTAGGATTCAGAAGTGGGAGTTAGAATTTTCCACCATCTCATACTCCCCCTAGAGTGTCGAGGCATCATCCTCAATTGGTGTAACTAACTCAACAGATTGAGCAGTCTGTTGAGCTGAGGAAGGTCGTCATCTTCTATGTAGAGAATCCCTCTCCTCGCTAGCTTCTCCATCATTGCCAATCATCATGGTGTCTATAGCCGGATCGGGTGGGGGGTTCATCACTACAACTTCTAGAGACGACTTGGGGGCGGCACTCTTTGCCTTTTTATTTTTTCCCCCGACCACGGAAGAACGTCTTCTTTTTGGTTGTTTTCTCTCTGGTCGGGGACTCCGAGAAGAAGCACTTACACTAGAAGCAGGCCCAGAGACACCTGTTTGTGTAAAAGCCTGTTGCAGCAGCCTCGCCGCATCAGCAAGATTAGCCAAAACGTCCTCCCTAGGGACGACAACTGAGCCCTGGGGTAGACCTGAATTCAACAGGAGAGAAAGGTTAAATAACTTCCTTATGCGAAAGGTAAAAACAAGATGAGTTTGACTTATCATGATTTTTGGCCTTCTACCCATATTTAAGGGACAGCTCTTTCCACGTGGGGGTTTCGGGCATAGTAACATCCAAAATTTTTTAGACCTACTGGTCCAAGCCTTCAACCCTAGGTGGTACCCACCGAGTCGCTGAAATAAGCGAAAGAAGAAGGATCAATAACAATATGGGACGATATTTAACAGAAGGAAAGACAAATGGAGAACTTACGAGTGCGACTCCATAATTCCAAAAAGGATGAAGCCGTGGATGGAATGATGTCACTGGTGGTGACTACAACAAAATGTTCCATCCACCCACGGTCGTTGTCATCATCCATGCTTGATAGCAGAGCATGATGGCCACGTTTGCTGAAATTTATCATTCCCCGCGGAAGATCCTAGGGGAATAAAGGTTCATCAATCGATCTAGGGTTAGCTCCTCTCCTGTCTCCTGGCACAGACGCTGAAGACAAGCGGTTGTCCTCTACGCATAAGGACTTGCTTAGGCCAGGCATACCTGGTAGCGGATGTAGAACTCCACGATGACAGAGTTAAGCTCTCCACTCAAAGAGAACGACCCCAAAGTGAAGGGATACGTATAAAAATACGTAAAATCCTTCTTAGGTAAGGTTATCCGCTCCGCCAGGCCAGGGGTGATAATGTCTAAATCTTGATAATGGCAGTCTTCCTTCACAGCATAAATATTAGAAGGACGGATGGAAGAAGGATATACGTTAACGGCCCACGTACGAGGGTGAGCAGAAGGATACTTTTCTTCAAAGTCTTTAGTTGTGACAAGACTCTTTGGGATGATGGAGCTCACCGTAGGAGGAGCAGCATCATCAACTTTACCTTTGTTCTTTGAGGAACTAGGGTTTCTGGAAGAACAAGCCATTTTTATTAGAAAAGGAGGAAAGATTTCTCTCAGGAAAAAGGTTAAAGAAAGCTTGAAGACAAAGTACGAGTTGATTAAAGAGAGTTGGAGAAAGTTTGAAGAATTATAAAGTATAAATGAAGAAGTTTGATGCGTATAAGTAAAGGAATATGCGGCTAAATTCTTGGCCATAATTACCTCAAAAACCGACAAAAGTGATGTGGAATCGTAGGATGACGCGTGTTCTGGGCATTAAATGCGGAGAGGCGTGCGTCTAATCAACCGTCAGAAACTTTTTAGAGTGTGTCAGAGAATTTCCCACCAAGAAAGGTATCTCTACCAACTTCCTGGTGACACAAAGTTATGCCACCGGAAAGCAGGGAGATTATCTGTATGGGGTACAATATATTCATATTTAATGATCGCATGAGAAAACGACATGTGAAATCGAAGATAGAAGATAGCCAAACCCGAAGGCAATGATCTCGCTTGTCATCGGAGAGAATGATACTCATAAAGACAAAATAAATGCAGCCATCCGGTAGCATTCAATGAAGAATATTCTACAGCATTAAGTGCAGAATCCGTTATAGAGAATATGACATTCACTGCTCACCGTTACACATTTTTCAATGGCCCTCATAATTGTCATTAAAGAGGAGCTTAGTCGTAGGACCTTGTTCCCTAGGTGTAACTATAAATAGTAAGCTCTATCATCATTGTAGGGACATGAATTTTCTGACAAGCATATACTATACTTCATCAAAAGCTCAAATAATATTTTACTTTCTTGCTTATTTGCACTGTTCTTATTGTTCCCGGTAGCTCTGCGCCCGGAACCAAGATATCTGGCATTTATTTCAATTTTAAGGCTAAGTCTTATATTTCTGTCTAATTCATGTGTTATTTCTGGATCAAATTAATTCACTTGTCTATAAATCACATATAAATTTAACTGTATCGTTTTACGGGTAAACATTTTCATGATGTCATGCACTAATAATATGAAGAATAAACTTACAATATTATAAAGAAAAAGTAATGTACGAGGTAATATTATTATATAAAAACATAGGGTAAAGGATAAACTAAGATTATTTATTTAATAATATAAAAGGGCAAGATGAGAGAAAAAAATAGGATAACGATGCGACCACACCAAATCGGTCGTTTTATAAAGTGACACTTTTCGTCATTACGTAAGGACGGATTTAACGATACAATAAAATAAAATTTAAGTAACAATCAAAACAAATATTATATTTAAAGTAACAATAAAATACAACGTAACAAGTAACAATCATGAAAACAAGCTGTTAACATTTTTTTCCCTTTGTTTTAGCGGTACACCCATGTTTTAAAAATCCCAACCAATTGTATGCTCGTCTTATTTTCGATTGTGTTGAACTAAGGCTCCTAGAGCTTAAATTATAAGGAAGAGGCAATACTTATTCGTTCATGAACAATAGTTACCCATGACTCTTCATATTTATTGAATTGCCTTGAATTCCTATCTGATAGGTATCCGATGAGTCATATTTTATAGTTAAATAAATTGAGTTGAGTTGATAGGTATCCAACAGGTGTTGGTGCGAAAAAGCTAAATTAATTAAGGTGAGACACAACAGAGAGTGAAGATGCCGTGTTTAGTGTTGTTGCAATCTCTACCAGCAATTGCATGTGGTTTCCTCCATCGTGCGCCTCTAAAGTGTAATTCCCTAACCTTCCCTCGCCACCTCTATAGCCATCAACTACCATCTCCTCTTCAGTCTTCTCCTTCCCACTTCCTCTTCCTTCTCTCGTCTCCGTAATCCTAAAATCTTCCCTCTCTTCTCCTAGATTAGGGGTGGCATGTGGGTCGGGTCCGGTCCTAAGTGGGCTTCACTGGCTCGGTCCTAAGTGGACCGGTCCTAGGCGGCGGTCCCAGGCTTCGCAGGCTTCTCGTTGGAACCGGTCCCGGACCGGGACCACGAACTAGCGGTCCCGTGTTAAGTGGGCCGGTCACGGTCTTAAGCTGGCCCAAACGGTCCCAAGCGGGCCCAGGCGGGCCTAACGAAAACTTTCTATTTTTTAAATTATTTTTATACAAGTTAGAGAAAAAAATGGTAATAAAAATATCTAAGGCAATTCCTAGTAAATTATATTATAGAATTGTCACCTAAATTTTTTAATTCAAATTTAAAGACAAAAATATTGTAAAGAGATATTCAAAGCAATGCGTTATAATATATATATACTATACTATATTATATATACATCTTAAGATATATAAGCTATATTCGATTTACTTTATATACATCTTAAGATTTATACATTAATATTCGATTTATATACTATAGTAGGATTATAAATTTTTCTAATATAATGCACAAAGTGAGGATTAGAAGAAAAACTATAGGGTAAGCACATAACAGTAACCATTTTTGTCAATTCTTCCTGATCTTTATTTGGATCATAATATAAAATACCACCGGTAACAGTGTTAATTCCCGGTTGAAATT
>AWOL01S0208768.1:0-23332 GCA_000715115.1 Nicotiana otophora
ATCCAGTCAGCATCTTAAAGTGCCTCTTTTATGTTCTTTGGCTCAATCATAGATATATAGGTTGTGAAGGCAATCATATTTCTAAACATTGATCTTGTTACAATTCCAAATTCATAAGTGTGAGAACATTTGTGAGTGGATGAGAGATCTGGTGCTTCCAAGCTCTAACTTGAGAGTCCTAAGTACCATTGTTTCCTTCTTGTTCTGTGTAGGGACCAGGTCCATAGACTCCTGCAGTATTTTATTGATCTATTCCTCCTGCTCGTTGAACATTGTGCTCATCTTCCAAAGGACCAGGTTCTTGCATTTGTTCTGCAGCATCCCTGGAAGTTCTTGGTTCGTTTGACTGTCATACATTTGTGTGAGTCCAGATTCTCCATCATCAGAAGCAATGTGTACCTTTATCATCCAAGTAGTTAGTTTCATCAAAATCATATAGATACTTTCTTCAACACACATAGTCCTTTTATTAAATACTTTATAAGATTTAAAATGTGGAGAATAACCCAAAAAGACACCATCATCACTTTTAACATCGAATTTCCCTAGAGCCTCTTTACCATCATTGTGCACAAAACACTTACTACCTAAAGCTCTTAGGTGAGTTATATTAGGTTTTATGCTTTAAATAACTCATAGGGAGTCTTTTTATTGGCTTAATCATGCACATATTTATAACGTAACATGCAATATTTACAACTTCATCATAGAAGAATTTGGGAAGGTTACCATCAATCAACATAATTCTAGCCATATCTTCTAGCGTCCTATTTTTCCTTTCAACAACACCATTCTATTGTGGGGTCCTAGATACAGATAAATTGTGATCAATACCATTATTCACATAAAAATCACCAAATTTTGCATTTTTAAATTTAGTTCCATTGTCAGATCTAATGTTACCAACATGAGTATTCATTTTCTTTTGCAATTTCTTAACAAAAATTATAAACATACCAAATGTCTCCTCTTTAGTTGCAAGAAATATGGTTCAAGTAAATCTAGAGTAATCATTAACAATAAAAAATACATGCATTTTCCCTGCTCTTCTTTTAACCCTCATAGGTCCACATAAATCCATGTGTAGCAGTTCTAAAGGGCGAGAAGCACTTAGAACTTTCTTTGATTAGAATAAGGATCTAACATGTTTAGTTTTAGTACAAGCATCACAAATTTTATCTTCCCTCAATTTTGATCTTGGCAAACCAAGAATTGGGTCCTTAGTAATCAGTTTATTCGACAATGAGAAACTAACAGCCCTAGTCTCTTATACCACAGAAAGAAATTAGTATCACTTACACTAAAACATGACCGTTCATTTTCAGGTGAAGATATGACATCCACTTTGTAAATATTTTTGTACATTTTCCCTTGAGAACTAGGTTCCCAAAGATTTTATTTGTAATCATGCAGTTTCCAGAAGTAAACTGAACCTGATTCTCTTTATCACAAATTTGAGAAACACTCAGCAACTTGTGCTTTAAATATCTAACATTGTGTAAATTTTTAATAATATAAGAGCTTGACTTATCAACCTTATCTATGTCGATTATATCACCTTTGTTACCATTTCCAAAGACCACACTCCCTCCTTCATAGGCATTTAGTGAGAGAAAATTTTCTCTTTTTTTATTTATGTGGAAGGAGTAAGCATTATCAGCATACCACCAATTTTTGCTTCCCCTCACCTTAGCCTGCAAACATATTCAGTGGTTAGCCTTAGGAAGTCAGGCTAGCTTTGTTCCCTTTCTTTGAGTAAACGGATAAATCATATTCTTTTAGTGTAAACTGGAAGTCTTACACCTTTTAGAGAAGAACCAGGTTTATTATCCTTCTTTTTCTAAACATGTGCAATATTTTTCGAGTTTATTTAACCCTAGCTATGCATGTTTCATTAAAGTGATTGTTATTACCACAGTGTGTACATAAGCGATTGTCAGGAATATCAACATACTTGCTACGAGGGTTATAGGGAGTTTTAGGCTTAGCATGTCCTAATCATTTCTTATTGTTATTGTGATTCTCATGCATGCTAAACATTATTTGTGAAGACCTGGTCCATTTGAGATTTCTTTCCAATTCATACTTAGCCTTATCCATATTTCTTGCAGCACTCTAGCCTTCTCATATTCGACTAAGAGATTGGTGTTGACTCTCTTTAATTCTCTCTCTAGTTTCTCTTAAATCTCTATAGCTAGTTCCTTTCCTTCAATGGGAGAACCAATATGTCACGACCCAAAATCTCATCCACGGCGCCGTGATGGCGCCTAACATTCACTTGCTAGGAAAGTCAACATCAGTTAAAGAATTAACCAATTTTAGCTAAAAGAAGAATATTAATAATCAACAACGGAAATACTCTAAAATACATAAGATAAAACACATAAGTAACGCAGTCTATACTAATCCCAGAAATTCGGAGTCACCAGTACATGAGCGAATACTACAAATATGGCCTGAAATGAAATACAACTGTCTGAAACAAGATAAACAGTAAAACAAGATAGAAGGAGACTTCAGGGACTGCAAACGTCGTGCAGCTCTACCTCAAGTCTCCCGAATAAGTCAGATTCATGCGATCTCTTCTATGCGCCTCTAGGACCAACACCACGATATACTCAAGAAGTACAGAAGTGTTGTCTGAGTACAACCGATCCCATGTACTTTATAAGTGTCGAGCATAACCTCGATGAAGTATTGACGAGGCTATGATACGACACCCACTATAAGCTTGTACGAATAATAATAAAAGACAACAAAAATATAGAGAAAGAGAATAAACTCAAAAGAACGGGACCCAAAGGTCAACTAATAGAGGCCCCCAGAATAACATCAACTCATAACTTTATATCACAGTACCAAAATAGAACATCACAGCTACAAACAATTACAACGCACCATACCCCATTGCGGTGCATAACCCGATCCCAATATCCTTCCAATATTTGTTGTGTCATGCAACCTGATCATCATATCAATATATTTTGCAGCGTGCAACCCAGTCCCATTGTCATATCATTTCATTTCTGCTGCGGCGCGCACCTTGTTCCCAATATCAAATCACTATCATTAACAACTCAAAGCAACCAATTCCACAATCTCAACACAAAGGGTACTTAAGCGACACCAATGAACAACTAGTACAAACAGAGAACAACTAATATCTCATATTCACACACCTCAACAAATCATTAAAGCAGCATTAGCCAAAGGATTCACACAATCAGATATAGCATAATAAAGTGCTACAAGTAAGGTAAAGACAATAAAGGCGAGTAAAGACATGAAACAATGAAGATATACAATTAATGCAGTTATGCATATATATAAGGTAAGCAGATATTGAATGAAGAATGCATAAGCCGAAACAGGTAACAACTGAATGACAGATAACAAATAGGACATAGATAACAAGTAAGCACATGTAGCAATCAAAGCATGTGACGATTTATAACGTGGAATAAATGATGACATAAAGGTAAATAGCCCAATCCGCATGTTTTACCCCCATGACAGTGCATATACACTCATCACCTCGCATATACGTCATCCCCACACATAGTTCATGTAGCAAATCCATCAAACAAGTCCTAATTCCCTCAAGTCAAAGTTAAACACGACACTTACCTCTTTTTGAAACCAAATCAATAATAAATCACGGCTTTTCCTTTCGAACAAGCCTCCAAACAAACTGAATCTAGCCAATTATCCATCAAATAATTAAAACTAAGCTTTACAAACTACCCATGAATGAAAAATGTTCAATCTTTAGCTAAATTGAAAATGTCAACAAAAGTTAAGCCCTGGCCTGCTTGGTCAAAATCTGAGATTCGGACCAAATCCCGATTACCCATTCACCTCTGAGCCCGGTTAAGTGATTTGTCTTGAAATCCGACCTCAATTTGAGGTCTAAATCTAAATTTTATAAAACCCCTAAATTATACCCAAAACCCCTAATTTCTACATTGAAATGCAAAACTTTGATGTTAAAAATTCATGGAAAATAGTTGAAATTGATTGAAAACTAGTTAAAGGTGCTTACTAATGAATTTGGGAAGAAAACGCTCTCAATAAATCGCCTCTATGGAGTCTAGGGTTGAAAAATAGTGTAAATGAGCTAAGTCCCGGTTTTCTCATATTTTACCCAGCTACAGGTATCGCAATTGCAAACTCTTATTTCCAATTATGATAATCGCAAATGCGAGACACCGGTCGAAAATACGAATGGTGCCCCCAGCCTATATAAGTCAAAAATGCGACAAAAACCTCGTATTTTCGAGGCCCCCTTCCATCTCAAATGCGGTCAAAGATTCACATTTGCAAATCTGCCTATTCTAGTACCAGTTGCAAAAGCGACTAATGCCTCGCAAAAGCGATCCTAGCATGTCCGTAATTGCGGACCCTTCTTCGCAGATGCGAAGTTGCAATGCCCAGCCCTTTATCGCAAATGTAAGCTCGAATTTGCAAAATCAGAGTTCGCATTTGCGAACAGGTCCTCACAAATGTGAGACCTGCAGATCAACACCAAAAACAGGACAACACCAGCAATTCTGGATCAGTCTACAATGCATTCGAAACTCACCCGAGCCATTTTGGCTCCAAATCGAACATGCACACAAGTGTAATAAAATCCTAAAAACTCGCTTACTACCTCAAAATTGCCAAAATAACATCAAATAACAAGAATCGATCATCAAAATTCAAGATTTCAACTTAAAAACTCATTTTTCACAATCTTTCACATAATGCACCAAAATGCCCTCGGGTCACTCAACACCCCAACCAAACGTGCGTACAAGTCTAAAAATATCACAGGAACCTACCGAAATTGTCAAAATACCGATCCGAGATCGATTATCAAAGTCGTTTACTATGGTCAACTCAAACCTCATTTGAAGTCAAAAATCACTCTTTCTTCAAAATTTTACATTAAACTTTTCAAAAAATGACACGGACCATGCACGCAAATTAATAAATATTAAATGAAGCTATGAGAGGACTCGGGACATGGAATATAAGGCTAGTATTCAAAATGATCTATTAGATCGTTACATTCTCCACCTCTAAAAGAAACGTTCATGCTCGAACGGACATAAAAATGTACCAGGACTAAAAGAAAGGTGTGGGTATCTACAACGCATATTAGACTCATACTCCCATGTAGCCTCCTCAATCGGCTAACCTTCCAATGCACCTTCACAGAAGGAAAACCCTTGGATCTCAACATTAGAACCTGCATAAATGACAAAACAGACCTATTCCAACTTCCGGAACCAAAATCCGAGAACGGTAACCAAAAAGTCAAATCTCTGTCAAACTTCTCCACTCTCCAAACTTCAACTTTTCCAGCTTTCACCAATTTAAGCCAAAATCATCTACAAACCTCCAAATCAATATCCGAACACACTCCTAAGACCAAAGTAACTATACGGAACTATTGAAACCTTCAAAACTCCATTCCGGAGTCATTTACACATAAGTCAACATCCGGTCAACTCTTTCAACTTAAGCTTCTAATCGTGGAACTAAGTGTCCCAATCCATTGCAAAACATCACCGGAACCAAACCAACTACCCTGGTAAGTTACATAACAACAAATGAGCATAGAATGAGAAATATATGGGGGAATGGGAGTATAATACTCAAAATGACCGGCCGGGTCGTTATATACTCCCCCTCTTAAACAAATGTTCGTCCTCAAACGGGTCTAGAATCATACCTGGAGCCCAAATAGGTATGGATATCTTCTCCGCATCTCCCACCCGGTCTACCAAGTAGTCTCATCGACTTGCTGGCCTCTCCACTGCACCTTCACTGAAGCTATATTCATTGACCTCAACTTTCGAACATGCCGATCCAAAATGGCCACGGACTCCACATCATAAGTCGAATCCCCATCTAACTGAATCATGCTGAAATCCAAAACATGAGACAGATCGCTGAAATACTTTCGGAGTATGGGAACATGAAACACTGGATGAACACTCGATAGACTAGGCGGCAATGCAAGCTTGTAAGCCACATCTCCAATCCTCTCAAGCACCTTAAAAGGGACAATATACCGAGGGCTCAACTTGCCCTTCTTCCCGAACCTCATAACACCCTTCATGGGCGAAACTATGAGAAATACCTTTTCCCCCACCATGTAAGAAACATCACAAACCTTCCAATCAGCATAACTCCTCTGTCTAGACTGTGTCGTGCAAAGTCGATCATGAATCAACTTAACTGTCATGCCCCGACCTTGGGGAGCGCGACCGATGCTCAAACAAGATACCCCAGTCAAGCAAGTCATTACAATACCTTCTACCCCACTCGCCCATGAATAAAGAGAAGATACATTTATATCATTAATTAAACATTGAGTGGATTCCATGAACAATGCCAATTCCATTACCATTAGTCACTTCATCTTATAGTCTCAAAATACATACACAGTCATAGTTAAATGGCAACAAGTGATTAGAATACAACAAAGCTAGTTTGATTTTCCCAACACCCATATACAACCCACACTGTGTCTACGGAGCCTCTACGGACACAAAATACTATGATTACGCCGGCAACAAGTCCCAGGCTATACCTCAAAATATAATACATGTGGGACAAAAGATACACAATCTCGAATAAAGTGGGGCTCACCAAATATACTTGGAAGAGGGTGTACTGCTATCAATGATCAATGCCACCTGCTGCGGAACTACCTACATCCATTAAAGATGCAACGCCCCCGGCAAAAGGGACATTAGTACATATGGAATAGTACTAGTATCTAACTAGTACTATTCTCGTTAGAACGTATAATAACACAAGGAAGGACAGTCATAAATCAATGGAAGACTCAAACAATACTAAAACATCAAATTAGGAGTAAGATAAGTGTCAAGTAAATTTCCATTATTTTAGGTTGGGAGATCTTAGCACCGATATACCACCGTGATTTTACCACAGAGTCCGATCTCGGCCTGATTGGCTAGGACGTCTTACCCGAAGACATCAACCACAATCACAATCACTATCACATTTCCAATCATTATCTCGATCATAATTTTCAGCACAATCACCATAATGTGTACGGTATGGCATCCGATCACGACCCGACCGGCTAGGTTGTCTCACCATAATATCGTGTGGATTGACATCACCCTTTTCTAGCAATCATCTCAGAAAGGGGAATATTTCATCACATCAATCTCTCCCCAAAGTGTTTGTTATTAAAATAAATCACACCTCATTTCAACGTCTTTTAAATGTTCCTTAGTTTCATTGGCACTAGTGGCCCCAAATGTAATATCATTCTTGGAATGTTGGCCGTATTTTATATTTCATGCTTTGCTCACCTCTTTCACTTTCAAATATCATCGCTGATTATTAACAACAAAGCATTTTTATTCAAGGCTTGAGTACACATGTGAGCAAGTAAGAGTCTTAAGCACATTGAGATTTCTTATACAATTTAGCACAATAGCTTTCGCTTGAATCACGACTTGAAGTTATAGCATTTGGACATGCAACCCATGCTTTGAACACATTCAGATAGAATGTAACATAACAAGAACATTGGAATACATATTGAACATATATCTTTCGCCACAAAGCTTATTCGGAATAATCAATTCATAATGAACAACTCGGGACTTGCAAGGATATTGTGGGGCTCAATTCTAAGAGATAAGTTTAGCCAACATACCTCGCCTCGAGCTTTTTAAATTACTAAAATGTTTCGGAATTCTTAGCCTCTTCGATCTATTTAGAAATATAGCAAAATTTGACACAAATTAGGAGAGAGTTTATGGTTCCAGCTCATTTGAGCATTTTATCGAACACTGGGTGGGTATTATGATTTCAAGGTCCTCCTATTTTGGATTACTCCATCCCACTACCCAAAGTCTACCAAATTTAGTTCAACATTCTTCCCCCAACCCTTGATAGTACATACATGCATAATGGACAACTCCCACACCCAAGAATTGCTTTTCTCATTACCTATTTTCAGTAAAATCACGAAATTGAGGGCTAGGGAGTAGAATCTTACCTCTATGATGAAGATCTAGTGAAACTTCTTGTGAATTCTTCAACTTTGGGCAAGAGTTAATGATCAATAAGCTTAGGAACTTCCCCTCTCACTAATTCCACATGCTGCGGAACCACCTGTATCCATTAAAGATGCAGCGCCCCCGGCAAAAAGAACGTTAGTACATATGGAATAGTACTAATATGTAAGACTAAACAACCTCTCGTTAGAACGGATGATAACACAAGGAAGGATAGTCATAGATCAATGGAAGCCTCAGACAACACTAAAACATCAAATTAGGAGCAAGATAAGTGTCAAGTAAATTTCCATTATTTTAGGTTGGGAGATATTAGCACCGATATACCACCGTGATTTTAGCACGGAGTGCGATCTCGGCCCAGTCAGCTAGGCTGTCTTACCCGAAGACATCAACCACAATCACAATCACTATTACAGTTCCCTCTTCCTCATAGGTCAAATCCTCATCAAGCTGCACCCTGATGAAGTCTAAAACATGTGACCTATCCTCATAGTACTTCCGGAGCATAGAAATGTGAAATACTGGATGTACCCCTGCTAGGCTAGGAGGCAATGCAAGCTTATAAGCAACCTCCCCAACTCTCTCCAAGATCTCAAATGGCTGATAAACCTCGGGCTTAACTTGCCTTTCTTCCCATATCACATCATGCCCTTCATAGGCAACACTCGGAGAAGAACCTTCTCACCCACCATGTATTCCATATCTCGATCCTTCCGGTCCGCATAACTCTTTTGCCTGGACTGAGTCATACAAAGTCGCTCCTGAATCACCTTAACCTTTTCCAAAGAATTACAGACCAAATCAGTACCCAACAATAAAGCCTCATCAGGCTCAAACTAACCAATTGATGAACGGCATCGCCTCCCATATAAGGCCTCATACGGATACATCTAGATGCTCGACTGATAGTTGTTATTGTAGGTGAACTCCATTAGAGGTAAACATTTGTCCCAGTGACCCCCGAAATCCATAAAGCATGCCCGCAATATGTCCTCTAATATCTAAATAGTGCGCTCGGACCGTCCGTCCGTCTGAGGATCAAACGCGTACTCAGCTCTACTCGCGTGCCTAATTCACACTGCACGACTCTCCAAAAATGTGATGTGAATTGCGTGCCTTGGTCATAAATGATAGAAATGGGAATGCCGTGCAGGCGGATAATCTCCCCGATGAACATTTGAGCTAACCGCTCTGAAGAATAGGAAGTCATCACTAGAATAAAGTGTGTGAACTTAGTCAACCGGTCCATAATAACCCAGTCTGCGTTATATTTCCTCAAGGTCTATGGTAAGCCTACAAAAACATCCATAGAAATGCACTCCTACTTCCACTCCGGCATCTCCAATTTCTGAGTTAATCCACCTGGTTTCTGATTCTCGTACTTCACCTTTTGATAATTCAAACACCGAGATAGTGAGGATCAACAAACTGATGAGCCTTGATACGCTCCAACAATGATGATTGTGCCACAACTTAAGCGAGAACCCAGCTAGGCTCCGAAACATCTAACCTCACGAACTGGTTGGACAAAGCCTGAATATCCATAGCTAGTGGCCTCTCCACTGCCGGTAAATATGTCAAACTGCCCATGCTATCAGCCTTCCTACTCAATACATCGGCCATTACATTGGCCTTCCCCAGATGGTATAGTATGGTGATATCATAGTCTTCCAGCAACTCTAACCATCTCCGCTGCCATAAATTAAGGTCCTTCTGCTTGAACAAGTGCTGGAGACTTCGATGGTCGGTATAGACCTCACATGGAACGCCGCACAAATAGTGCCTCCAAATCTTCAGCGCGTTATCAATGGATGCCAACTCTAAATCATGCATAGGGTGATTCCCCTCATGAACCTTCAACTGACGAGATGCGTAGGCAATTACCGTACCATCCTGTACCAACACTGCGCCAAGCCCAATAGGCGATGCATCATAATACACGGTGTAGTATCCAGAACCTGTAGGCAACTAGGTTGTAGTCAATGCAGTCTTGAGCTTCTGAAATCTCACCTCACACTAGTAAGATCATCTGAAAAGTGAACCCTTCTAGGTCAACTTGGTATACGAGGCTAGAATTGAAGACCTCCCCCCCACGAACCGTCGATAATAACTCGCTAAACCCAAGAATTTCTGAATCTCTATAGCTGAAGTAGGTCTAAGCTAGTTCTAAACTGCCTCAATCTTCTTTAGATCCACCTTGATGCCTTCAGAAGATACACCATGGCCAAAAAGGGCAACCAAGTTCACTAGAACTCACATTTTGAAAACTTGGCATATAACTGACGATCTCTTAGAGTCTGAAGTACGATCATGAAGGAATCTAGTTAAGGTTTAAACACCCAGTTTATCAAATCCATAAAGGTTGTTGGGGCATTAGTCAAGCCAAATGACATCACCAAAACCTTGTAGTGACAATATCGAGTCCAAAAAGCTTTCTTAGGGACATCCAATGCCCTAATCTTCCCTTGATGGTAGCCCGACATCCAATCAATCTTCGAAAACACCTTGGCACCCTGAAGCTGGTCAAATAAGTCATTAATCCTCAGCAACGGATATTTGTTCTTGATAATGACCTTGTTCAGCTGCTTGTAGTCAATACACATCGTCATAGAGCCGTCTTTATTCTTCACAAACGACACTGGTGCATCCCAAGGCGAGACAGTAGGTCTAATAAATCCCTTGTCAAGCAAATCCTACAATTGTTCTGTCAATTTCTTCAACTCAACTGTTTCCATATGGTATGGTAGAATAAAAATGGGTTGAGTGCCCGAAAATAAGTCAATGAAAAATTCAATATCTCTATCGGGTAGCATGCTGGCATGTCTGTAGGAAACACCTCTGGGAACTCACGTACCACTGGAACCAAATCCATGGAAGGAACCTCCGCTCTATAATCACAGATATAGTCCAAATACGCCAGACACCCCTTCTCGACCATACGCCAAGCCTTCACATATAAAATGACCCTGCTAGTGGAATGACCAGGAGTCCCTCTCTACTCCAATCAAGGCAACTCCAGCATGGCTAGCGTCACAGTCTTGGCGTGACAATACAAAATAGCATGATATGGTGACAAACAATCCATGCCTAGAATCACATCCAAATCCACCATATCAAGTAACAAAAGGTCAACCCTAGTCTCATAGCTCCCAACAGTGAGAAAACTATAGCGATAGACCCGGTCTACCATAATAGAATCCCCAGTGGGCATAGACACATAAACAGGAGCACTCAAAGAATCACGAGACACGTCCAAATATGAAGCAAAATAGGATGAGACATACGAATAAGTGGAACCCAGATCAAATAAAAGGGATGCATCTCTATGGAAATGTGTAGCAACAAAGCTTAGCCCCACCAATATAACCTCTACCTCTCGGATGGCCTCTCATTGATTGGCCTCCACCTCTAGATTTCTAACCTCCACCTCAAGCTGGGCCTCTAGCTGGCTGAGTAGGCGGTGGAGCAACCGGTGCTGGAATCATGGCCCGAGTACCCTGTTATGGCCTGCTGGTCCTCAATCTAGGACAGTACCTCCTGATATGACCTGTATCATCGCACTCAAAATAACCCCTCAGTTGGCGCAACTACTAAGTCTGAGACTGTCCCTGATAACCCGAATGACCACCGTAGTAACTTTATAGCGATAGTGCACTAATAGGAGCTGAAAGTGCACTGAATATTGGCTGCTCGGAACTAGACCCATACGCACCGTGACCACCTGAAGGACCATGAGATACGTATAGTTCTGACTGAACCGGACTGGTAGGATAGCCTCTGCCAAACCCTGCCTCCAGACGAGGCACCACTGAAACCACTAAAATTACAAAGCCGCTTCTCAGATGCTGCCTCTCTACCCTAGACATGAATCCTCTTGATCCGCCTAGAAATATCTACAACCCATGTAAAGGAAATATCATCCTCAGTCTCTCTGGCCATCTGCAGCCTAATGAAATAAGTAAGTTCATCTATAAATCTCCTCGCCCTCGCCCTCGCCCTCGCCCTCGCCCTCGCCCTCGTCCTCGCCCTTGCCCTCGCCCTCGCCCTCGCCCTCGCCCTCGCCCTCGCCCTCTCCCTCTCAGCAGAGATCGAGATAGCCCCATGGCTTTATAGATCCACAAATCTTGTCTCATATTGTGTGACGGTCATGTTGCCCTGCTAAAGGCACTCAAACTTATTGCGGAAGTCTCTCTGAGTTAATGGAATGAACTTCTCCAAGAATATCTGTGAGAAATGAGCCCAAGTGCGAGAAGGGGAACCTGATGGTGTGCCCCAAAAATACTCATGCCACCATCCCTTGGTAGAACCCATCATTTGGAACACTATGAAATCAGCTCCATTGGTCTCCACTATGCCCATGTTGCGTAATGTCTCATGGAAATGGTCTAAGAAATCATGGGGTCCTCAGAAGGTGAACCATTAAACTGAGGGGGGAAAAACTTGGTAAACTTGTCCAACAGCCCCTCAGCTAACATCGCGGGCCTATCCCCGGACTGTGTAGCAACAACAGTCTGAGTTACCATAATTGGTAGAGCTGTTAAGGTCTGATATCTGTGAGCCATCTGCTCTAGAGTGTGAGTAGAAAGAGTCTAAGCTCCTCCCCAAGCCTGAGGGATGGCTGGTGCCATAGAAAATGCTCCAGCCTGGGCCACACTCTCCATATGGCCAACCAGGCGAACTAGGGCGTCCTAAAGTACGAGGGTAGAAATAAACCCCTCTTAAACCTGAGCTGATCCAACTGGCATGTTCTGAATAGGGACCTCCTCATCCTGCTCGATCTGAGGCTTTGCAATAGGTGTTACCGCACGTACCTTAGGCTGAGCTCTGCCTCTGCTTCTGGCTTTACCACGGCCCCGACCCCTACCCCGGGTGGTGGCTGCAACCTGGGGCTCCGGCTCCTGATCAACTGTGGATGTTGTGTGTGTCCTCACCATGTGTGATAGAACAAGAATAGAATGATTCAAACTCAATTATAGAAATAAGTCGCACGATAGAGAAACAAAAAAGGTAAAATTTCCTAAAGCCTTATAGCGTCTATAAGATAAGTGCAGACGTCCTTGTACCGATCCTCCAGACTCTACTAAGCTTTCTCATGACTCGTGAGATCTAGGCAACCTAGTGCTATGATACCAACTTGTCACGACCAACATTCACTTGCTAGAAAAGCCGACATCCGTTAAAGAATTATCCAATTTTAACAATTTTAAAAGAAAAATCTTAATAATTAATAAAGGAAATACTCATAAATACATAAGATAAAATACATAATTAATGCATTCTATACTAATCCCAGAAATCTAGAGTCACCAATATATGAGGGACTAGAATACTACAAATATGGTCTAAAATAAAATACAACTGTCTAAAATAAGATAAAAAGTAAAAAAATATAGAAGGGGACTTCAGAAACTGCGAACGTCGTGCAGCTCTACCTCAAGTATCCGGAAAAAGTAGGATCCGAGTGATCTCTTCTATGTGCCGCAAGGACCAACACTGGGACCTACACAAGAAATGGAGAAGTATAATATGAGTACAATCGACCCCATATATTTTGTAAGTGTCGAGCCTAACCTTGACAAAGAAGTGACGAGGCTATGACAAGATACCCACTATAAACATCTACGAATAATAATAAAAGACAACAAAAATATAGAGAAAGCGAATAAACTAATAAGAAAGGACGCGAAAATTCAACAAACAAAGAGCCAAAAATAACATCAACTCATAACCTCATATCATAATACAAAAGTAGAACACCACAACTACAAACAGTTACAACACACCTTTCCTCATTGCGTCATGCAACCCGATCCTAATACCCTCCCAATATTTGATGCGATGTGCAACCCGATCCCAATATCATATCAATATCTATTGTGGCGTACAACCCGATCCCATGTCATATCATTCATTTCTGTTGCGGCGCGCAACTCGTTCCCAATATCAAATCACTATCATTAACAACTCAACACAACCAATTTTGGAATCTCAACATAAAAGATGCTAAAGCGTATAAAACACCAAGGAACTACTAGTACAAACAGAGAACAACCAATATCTCATATTCACACACCTCGACAAATCATTAACACAAGAATAGCCAAAGGACTAACACAATCGGATATAGCATAATAAAGTGCAACAAGTAAGGTAAAGACAATAAAGGTAAATAAAGATATGAAATAATGAAGATATACAATTAATACAGGAAGGAACATATAGCAGGTAAGCGATATTGAACGAAGTATGCATAAACCGAAACAGGAAACAACCAAATGATAGATAATAAATAGGACATGAATTACAAGTAAGAACATGTAGCAATCAAATCATGAGACGAGATATAATGTGGAATAAATGACAACATAAAGGTAAATAGCCCAACCCACATGCTTTACCCCATCATAGTGCGTATACACTCGTTACCTCGCATATACGTCATCCCTACACAGTTCATTTAGCAAATAGACCAAACAAGTCCTAATTCCCTCAAGTCAAAGTTAAACACGACACTTACCTTTTTCCACAACCAAATCAATAATCAATCATGGGGTTTTCTTTCAAACAAGCCTCCAAACCAACTGAATCTTGTCAATTATCCATCAAACAATTAAAAATAAGCTTTAAAAACTATCCATGAATAAAAAAGGTTCAATCTCTAGCTAAATTGAAGTTTCCATGCTCAGGCCTTTATCGAAAATGCGAGCTCGACTTCGAGAAAGTGGAGTTCGCATTTGCGAACAGGTCCTCGCAAATGCGAGACCTGCAGATCAACAGCAGAAACAGGACTACAGCAGCAATTTTGGATCAATTCATAATGCATCTTAAACTCATCTGAATTCCTCAGGCTCCAAACCGAATATGCATACAAGTGTAATAACATCCTACACACTCGCTTGCTACTTCAAATCACCAAAATAACAAGAATCGGTTATTAAAACTCTAGATCTCAACTTAAAAACTCATTTTTCACAATCTTTCACATAATACGCTGAAATGCCCTCGGGTCACTCAACACCCCAACCAAACATGCGTATAAGTCCGAAAATATCATATGAACCTACCGGAACTATTAAAATATCGATCCGAGGTCGTTTACCAAAAACATTGTCCGTGGTCAACTCAAACCTCATTTTAAGTCAAAAATTACTCTTTCTTCAAAATGTTACGTAAAAACTTTCTGGAAAATGACATGGATTATGCATGCAAACCAATAATCATAAATAAAGCTATGAGAGGAATTGAAACACAGCATTTAAGGCTAATACTCAAAACGACCTATCGGGTCGTCACACAAGAAGTTTTTGTTGTTAATTTCTGAAGTTGCTTTTTCATTTTTTAGTGTATGAAACTAGACCTTTATATCAGCAATGAAAATTTTCATGTTTTCTTTACTTACTTCTACATATTTATTCTCATACCTAAGTGATGCATATTTATCCACTAACTGTTGCTTTTCAGTAGAAGCTTTTGATATGCATCAATCAGGACACTAGACAAAGAGATCAGTACAAGTATGAATGTCGTTCTTAATGTCCTAAAAACTTTCCTTAGTTCTTCATCGTCATCAATATCAGAGTCTAAGTTTACCATTAGAGCAAGAAGATCTTCGGGTTCTGAATCACTATCTTCCTTGGCCATCACTAACTGATCCTCTGTGTCACTTTCCTCATCATCATATTTATTAGTTAAAGATATTTGCATGGCAGTCAATGCCTTCTTCAAAATTTTATCCATAGTTTTTTTGGTCAATCTACCACCAGGAACCCGGTCCCATTTCTGTTGTTTGGCTTTTTCGGGATTATTCTTTTCCACTCAGTTTCCCATAGTGAGCAGTCTCTAATAAAGTGATCTTTTTTTCCACACTTGTAGCATCTATCTCTGTTATTTTTCTCAATGACTTTAGGTTTGGAAGAACTACCTTTCCTGATTACTCGTTGGAAATGTCTAGTAAGCAGTGCCATATCATATTCTTTAGTGTCCTACTTCTGAGTGGATTTAAGAACCAGGTTCTTGGTCTTGTGGGGTTCTGCAGCCTGATAATCTAGACGATCTTGATTCAGCTTTAACTCATAAGTTTCCAGGTTTCCAATGAGATCATCAATAGTCATAGTATTGAGATTACTTGCTTTAGTAATTGCATGATCATGATATCCCATGAAGGTGGTAGTGTAATTTTTCTCATACTTTTATCCCTGGTGATAATTTCTCCAAGATATATCAGCCCATTAATGATGAATTAAGCCTTATATCCATCTCTAAAATAGTTTTTCCCTAATCTTGAATAATTCACACTACATGGTTAGCATATCCATTTTTGACTGTTTAACTTAAGACGTGCCTTCATGTTCACATTGCAAGGCATCCCATATAGATCTTGCATCTTTGCATGCTAAGATTCTATTGTATTCATCTGGTCCAATTTCACACACCAAGATCTTTTGGACTTAGCATTCTTTTTCACTCATTTGACATGTTCGTCAGAATATTTACCTCTTGGCTTTGGTCCAATAGGTACACCTTTGTCGTCATTCAGCATGGGAAGCTTAGGTCCTTTTTCAACAATATCCCAAATCTTCAAGTCTTCTCCTTCCAGAAAATCGTGCATCCTCTAGTTCTACCAACCATAGTCTTTTTCATTAAACAATGGTGGTCTAACAGTTGGTTGTCCTTCTTTTGAGTCTGGTGGTGCAGCCATAGCAGATCCTTTCAATTTATTAGCCTCCAATAAAAGAACATGTTCTGATACCAATTGTTATTTTAGAATTCACTCAAAACAAGAAGGGGAGTTGAATTGTGTCTTGCCCGATTTTTGCGATTTTAAAGAACCAGGTTCCTTGAACCGAACTAATAGACACAAATAAAAAGTAAACTACGGCTATTAAATCATATAGCAATTTTAAGTGGAAAATTTCTTTGTTTAAAGGAGTAAAAGCCACGACCTACCCTAGTAGAATTTGCCTTAAAACATCACCAACTTTAATGAGCAGTTTTAGATTACAAATCTATAACCAAAGGGAATAATCTAGTACCCTAACCCTTATAATCAATTAAATTGTAGCTTCCCTTTCTCAAACTAACTCGAGTCTAGGAAGTGAATACAAAAACTCAAAGTTTATGTACTAACCTATGATTACATTTCTCTAAAGAAAATAGGTTACAACTTAGAACAACTGACTCAATCTAAACAACTAAAGAACTTTAATAAATTTATCTTTTGGAACAAGTTTTTTAGTTGAGCATCTTGAATCTCCAAGAGCACCTTCTCGCCGATATTCCTATTATAAAATTAGTTCCAATAGAATGCCCCTTGAATAGTTGTAGAGAATCTCTTTAAATAGATGTAAAGTTAGTCGAAAATCTCCAATTAATACTCCAAGACCTATAATATTTCCATTAAGGAAAACCTCTCCAACTTTGATTTGGTTTTTATTTGTTTCCAGCTTTACAACATTTTTCCTTTAATACAAGTATTTCCATAATTTTGACTCATTTTAAAACACGAATTCCTCAAGTGAGTTTGTTTCCTTTTGGTGCGTAATTTTCCTAAGGAACCCAACTTGCATTAATACTTGGCCATTCTGAGTCAGTTCATCATTCTGTACTGGTCTGCTACGAATCTGGTTCCTTTAACATTAGCATAAGATATCTGCATACCAGTCAAATAGCATAGTAACATGTTCATGAAACCTAGTTCTTTAAGCTCAATTTATTCTAGCTTATCAATCATCAAAACATAATACATGCTCAGCTCAAAATCTTCATTCCGTGATTGTTATGGAATTTGCACCAAAACCTTTAACTCTGTTTGGTGGGATCTGACCTCATTTCCTTGGGCCACCGTAGATTTTCTCCAATATCCCTCAACACCGCTATCATATCGGATGTACTTACATTAAAGTTGTAATCTACCAACATCGATTTGGAATGATAATTGTTGTATTTTGTTGTGTTCGGATCTTTTTTCAGCTCATGAAGGTAAATTAACGTCTGTTTTCCTGGATCTTTGATTAGACGGTGCGGGTTCTAATTTTTGCCCATGATTCCATCGTGATAGACCAATATAAGGCTCGTACCTATTTTTCCGACTCCTTTGATTAGACTCAGTCTTCTAGGAATCACTTTTATTTGATCTCCAAACCTGTTTTTGACTTTCGATTGAACCACCGTATCTTTCTCAATTCGGCGCTTCATGCTATACCGGTTGTAAACAATCTTCCACGTGGTTGGAGGGAATTCTCAATGACTCTCCTTTAACCATTTCATCGCCTATGATCTTCTTTCAGTCAAATTTCTTGTAAAAGCTATTGCTGCCCAGTTATCATGCATTAGTGGTAACAGTATCCTCTCCCGTTGGAAGCAATCTACAAACTCTCTAAGTAGTTTTGTACTTTCTTGTTGTAGCTTAAAGATAGCTTCCATTCATTTTTTTCATTTTTTTCACTTTTTGCACCCCCGAATGAGCTTTGATAAAAGCATCTACAAGCTCTTTTTTATTAATCAATTGAATTTTTAAGGAGAAGAGAATACTATATTAATGCCCCTTTGGTGACGGTTTCCCCAAACTTCTTCACCGGTATTGATTCAATCTCTTGCTTGGTCAAATTATTGCCTTTGACTCCCATGGTGCAATCATGTGATCTAGTGGATCCGAAGTTTCATCATACTTGGGTATATCAGGTATTTTAATTTTCTTTGGCATCGATAAATGTGTTGCACTAGGCTTCCACGACTATTGTGAATATTTACCTGTATCCACAACTTTAATCGTTGGTGGAACACTCGGGTGTTCTATTGGTTCGTGTTAATGCCATTATCGGGTGTACCTGACCCACCTGCTCTTGAACTATTTGGCACCTCCCTACTTTTAGAATTTTCAAGTCCGAAATTTGGATTTTCTGCAGCCGTATTGACTTGTGGTTGTGGAATTGGAGTTCTAGCCACTGCATTGCCTGTCAAAACTATCAATGCTTCCCCAATTTGCTGAGGGATGAAACTTTTCAACTCATCTTTCAATCCCGATTTCTCCTCGCTCCCATTAGCAGATATTTCTTGTATATTTTCTCGAGATTCACATGGTAAATTCTCAGGTGTGTTTCTTGGCATCACCTCTCAATTGCCTTCCTGCTGATTAGTTTGGTTAATTTCATATATAATTTACTTGCAAAATATTAAATGGAAATAAATAGATAAGTGAACGATTATTAGGACCCCGGCAGCGGAACCAAACTCTTTAACCTAAAATTAGATTAATAGGTCAAATTAGTTAAATTTGTATTTTAGGCACCAACAACTGATTTGATTCAGTATTTTAAAAGGCGGAGGCGTGAGGCGGGGCATTTTACTTGATATGGGGAGAGGCGTAAGCCTCGAGGCGGGGGTGTAAGCCCCATGAATCTTTAAAAATTTTAATTTATAAATTAATAAAATAACATAATAACACAAAAAAATATAAAATATAAATTAAAAGTTAAAAATTAAAAGAAAATTAAATAAACTCGTAGAATAAAAATATCTAGCATGATTCTTAAGTATAAATAATGCATACAAATCACGTATAACGTCTTAATTTTTAAATAATTAAAAACTTACAATTTCTTTAAAAAAAATGATCAAACTCCACATTTTACCTTCCTAAAAGTAAATAATCAATAAATTTTATTAGTACGATAATTAAAATATTACTCATTCGTGAATAAATATAAATTAGTTTAAGATATCAAGTTAATAAAAGTTTATAATTAGGAAAGACATATGAACTAAGACACGACCAATAACAAGTTAAGATATAAATTCACAATACTATGTCTCATTATTAGAGTTATGCTCGATCTTCATATTTGTATCGATGAATAGAACTTTTATCATTAATTTGTTAAAGAATTTTGAGGGTCAACGATATTAATTAGGAAATTCGACACGTGATTTGCATTAGAACTGTTAGGCGAGCCCCGAGCGTTGGGCGTTAGGCGTGTTTAGGGCGCACGGTCGGGCGCATGGGGCATAAGCCTCACAGAACTAAGCCTCACACATGAGCCCTGGGGTGTTTTTGCAAGTGCCCTGCCCAGGGGCAAGCCCGGGAGTCCTAGAAATACCTTTTAAAATACTGATTTAATTTACCAATCCAAATAAGAACACTATGAAATAACGCAAAGGGTGAACAAAATAGTTAGATAATGAAATAAAAGGAAAGAGAATTTTTATTCATTAGAATAGCTCCTCTCTTGTATATCTTGAATCTTGAATTGCCAGAAATACAAAGCTTTGATTACGAGAATAATATAGTAATTGTCAGGTGGATACAATTGAATGGAAGAGGGGATTTAAATAGTGAATTTACTCGTAACTGTTCTCCTAATATCACGTTCTTCCGTTACACGCATTAACTGTATTCTCCACCCGTTACATTGAAAATCTGTAACTTACGAGGAAATTATATCTAATCCCGATTTATCTAGGATTGGCTGATTCTCCTCCCATTCGTACTAATGAGTGATTTTCCATACCAAATTTGGTGCAGTTCATTATAATCAGTTCCGAGACTAATAGTTACAGTACCAATATGTCTAGTACCGAGTGTTCTTCAAATTTTGCTCATGTTATATTTCACCTCTTTTGTAATTTATTTTACACGTATTGAGATTTAACTGATCCACATGGTGAGTTTATTTTTTCCGATACAGAACCCTGAAAAATAAAAAACATAATCATGAAAGATCAACCCTATGTTTGGAAATAGAAATAGGGAATAGAAGGAAAATGTGAAGATAAAATAGAAGAGAAAAGAGAACAACCGTTTTGCAGACCCAAACAAGACTCTATCCGTTATAAGACACAATTGTTATTTGAGAAGTCAAATAGCTTTTATTATCAATATTGTTTGTATACGGTCAAAACTGATTTCAGCTTTCGTACGACTGGTCGAAATGAGAACATAATGGACCAAAGAGAGTCTTCAAAATATTGAGATGACATTCGAAGAAGGCACAAACGAGCTTCGAGTTTCAGGGACATATCAAATACCGAGCTCGAAGTCATTATCGAGCTCGAATCCAAATCGAACTATGATGAGAAGCGATGGAATCGAGCTTAAGAGCCAGAGGCCAACCAATACCGAGCCCGAGTCAATACCGGGCCCCGAGTTAATATCGAGCTCGAGCCCATATCAAGCTCTAAGCCTAGAAACCGACCGATACCAAGTCCGATCAAGATCGAGCCAAGAGACAAGAGCCGTTACAGGCGCACTAAGAAAGGGAATCTCAGCAAAAATTAGGGAAAAGCTGATTTATCATGGGTTCCCCACTATATATTTTTTATTATATCCAAAGTAGGATCCCTCCACTATAAGAGGGATGGCTATTATTCCTGGAAGGGGGATCAAGTAATTTATACATTGTAACTCAAATATTGTTAATACATTCCCATATTAGGAGATTATCCTTTTGAGCTTCATACATAATTTTATTTTTGCTTGTTCATAAATCATCTTACTTTCAACTCGGTTTGTATCTTTTTTTTATAGTCAATATTCGATATTTCTACTTACTTTTATGATTTGTGTCAAGTTATACCACGTACCCTTAGAACTACGTACAAATTTAACTCTATCTATTTTTCGGGTAAACAGTTTGGCGCCCACCGTGGGGCTAAGGGTAATAGTGGTTGTATGGTACGGATCTCTATAAAACACACCATTTTACACTTGCGCTTGGAAGTATCTTTGATTTCAGGTTGAAAATGATGAATTCTCAATTAATGGCCCAACCTATCGACAACAAAGCTAGCCTTCAAGATGAAAACAACAACTTACCCCCTGGGGGTGGAAGGCCACTCGTCGATCCCGTTGGAGCTTGGGTCGAAGAGCCAATAGACGTCAATTCACATGCGGCCATCGAGGCGAACCAACGTTCCGACCCTGAAAACAGCATTCATGGTGAAACTCGGTCTACACCGCAAAATATCCAAAACGCCGAGGAAAACAGAATCAGCTTGCATATGATCTTCGAGATGTTGCAAGCTCAACAAATAGCAATAGCCCAGTTGCAGAGCCAAACCCAGGCTCCGACCAGGCTCAAGCCCAGTCCTCCCCAACAAGTCACCCACAAAATGGGGCCAACTATAGTAAGGTCAAATGAGCAAGAATCGGGGACTAATCCCGAAGTCGTTAAGATGTTCGAAGAACTGACAAAACGAATAGAGTCAGGAGAAAGGAAGATCGAAGCAAACAATAAAAAAGTGGAAACATATAATTCCAGGGTCGATCAGATCCCGGGGGCACCACCAATATTGAAGGGCTTAGATTCCAAAATATTCATACAAAAGCCTTTTCCCCCGAGCACGGCTCCTAAACCAATCCCTAAGAAGTTTCGCATGCCCGAGATTCCTAAATATAGTGGAACGACCGACCCCAACGAACATTTCACCTCTTACACATGTGCCATCAAAGGGAATGATCTGGAGGACGATGAGATCGAATCTGTGTTATTAAAAAAATTATGTGAAACCCTGTCAAAGGGAGCAATGATATAGTACCATAATTTACCATCTAACTCTATTGATTCTTTTGCTATGCTTTCAGATTCTTTCGTAAAAGCACATATTGTGGCAATACAGGTCGAGACCAGGAAGTCATACCTATTCAAGGTAAAACAAAAGGATAATGAGATGCTAAGGGAATTCGTATCTCGTTTCCAAATGGTGCGAATGGATCTACCACCAGTCACAGACGATTGGGTTGTTCAAGCTTTCACTCAAGGTCTAAACGAACGAAGCTCATCGGCTTCGCGACGGCTGAACCATAACTTGATCGAGTACCCAGCTATTACTTGGGCCGATGTGCACATATGGTATCAATCCAAAATAAAAGTCGAAGATGACCAGTTAAGTTCTGGGTCCTTTATTAAAAGGGCTACCAACCGAGAACAAAGGCCGGTCAGGGACCGATACATGCCGTATAGTGGAAATCTTACGAGCTCGGTGTGATAAACGGCAATCAACTACCAAGCAATTGGAATGTGTCACGCCTAAAAATGATACTACTGCTAAGGTACGATCCTCCCCTATGCAATTATATTTTGAAACTAACCTTTGCAGGTGTTCGACCAAAGACGGGGATGGATTATTCAACTCGAACCCTTTAGGCCAGAAAGTACGTGTTGCACTCTTTTTTCCTTAGACCGGTTTTTGTCCCAAATGGGTTTCTCGGCAAGGTTTTTTTAATGAGGCAACTATTGATCGTGCTGACTCGGAATAATTCAACAGTATCCGAGGCCTCC